>QJPP01002258.1:0-59055 GCA_003996215.1 Jaltomata sinuosa
AACGGAGATAGTAAAATTAGTTATGTTGAAAATTATTATTATAATATAGTAGGTTTTATTTGAAATGATTTTCTATTAATTATGGTATATTTAAAATATTATATTTATTTTATCACGAATTTACGAAATACCCGAATATATATATAACGAGATATATATTATTATGTTGGCACCACCACTTCCACGTGGAAGTGGTGGAGAGGAGCACAACATGCATGGCACTAACTATGACACCTAAGATAGCCACTAATCCTATCAAGAGGCTGCCAACCCACTTTAAGCAATTAGCAATTGGTTGCTAAATCTGCCAACTTACTTTAAGCAATTAGCACTTGCTGCTAAATTGCTGCCAACGATTGATGATACTTCCTTGAAATATAATTGTGGTGCAAAAATTACCACAGTACATCATTCACTTGTCACGTTAAAAGTTGATTCCAATAAGCAAGATCTTGATAATTTATTGGATCACCGGGAAGAAAATCAATTATCTACGTTAAGTTATTCCGTCCTAAATCCGAATCCGATTCCGATTTAGTTTTGGATTTTCTCGGAGTGGTTCGAGCTTGGACATCGTTGTTCCAGCAGCTTGTCATCGGACGACAGGTAGGTTACGGTTTATTTTCCCTAGACTCCGTATATATAAAATAAAATTGTATTAATGGGCATCCTTGGGTTGGTTTATTAGGTTGGTACCACAGACCTTGGCCGCTTTATTCATAACCGCCTACTTTTGTTCCTCCGTTGTTTGTAGTATTTATCGATATATTTTATTTATTTACCCTTGTGGTCCTGTGAGGCCTTGTTGACTCTGGAACATAGAAGGTGGGGTTTTGGGAATGTCCGCGAGTCCCGGGCATAGAATTATCCTTCTAGGCTGGTTATGCTTGCTGAGTAGCTGTGGGCCTGTGCAGGGTCGATAGGTTGATTGTGAGCTGCGGGGCAGCTATTGTGTGTGATCATACCATTTCCATGCATATAAAGAGGTTTTATCCATGTTTTACTGTGGTTTGGCTTCGGGCCTACTGGCACTGTTTTCTAAACCTTGCATGGCCCGGGGGGCCCATTTTTTATGGAAATGATTTGAAAATGGTTGATTTCACTTGTGGAGATTTTTGGGCAAGAAAGTAAAATTATGTTTAAAATCATCAGTTTTATGATTATCGCTAGACTCGGCAGGGCCGGGGTGCTAGTTGAGTTTTCTTGTTACTTGAGATGATTTTTTAGCCTCGGTTGGACCGAGCACCTGAAATGACTTTTTACTGTTTAGACCCGGCTACGCCCGGGCACCCTTGGAGGGGGTTTTGAGATATTTTCCTACTATTTTTAGTCCTGGACAGGGTTTGGGCATGCATATTCGAGACTGGGTCTCTATCTTGATATCGAGACTGGGTCTCTATCTTGATACATGTTCTGATACTGAGATTTAGTATGGGGTCTGGGACCTCCATGGACCTTGCCATCCGGGCCAGGGGCTACGGGCTGCGTGTGCGCGGAAGAAGGGGTATACGGGGGAGTAGAGGTATACGGGCAGAGTCCTTCCATGGAACCTACCTGCTGGCCGGATCGGCGCGGAGGAGGTACATACAGAGATACTATGGCACTTGAGATCTTCATGCATCATATCATTCATGGTTCGAGGTTCCACCCTTGTTTGCTGTTTGCTGATTGTACGCTCCGGTAGTATGGGATGCCGGAGGGTTTGTTTTCACTTGTTTGTGTTCCTCGGTTGTATGGGCGGCCGAGGGACTGTAGGTAGACTTTTGCTTTTTACTTACAGAATGGTTCTCTATTATGGATAAGTATGAGATTGGTATGATTAGTTGAGTGATTCATGTCTCTGAGCATGCCTATTGTTACTCTTTCTCTCTTCTTCTTACACTTGAGGTTACCGGTATACCGTCCATTTCGTAAACTTATTTTACATACACTGTTATTGCAAGGACCCCAGGTGCGTTATTTCTTACTTTCACCTGTGCCTTTGGTGTGTATATTCTGCTTACTAGCCTCATATGTGGTCCTGTTGGTTTCCCTCTGGGCTAGTTCCTGTGTACCTTTCGTTGATTTCTGTGACTGATTGTTTCTATTCTGTCTATTACTGCGCTTTTATCTTATATGTGCCCAGTCGGCCTATGATACCTACTGGGTACCTTATGCTTCGCATTTGGTGCTCACCCCTACCCCCTGCATCTTTGGGTGCAGATCCTGGCGTGGGCCATCGCCGTTAGACCGTTGTGAATCGTGCTTGGAGATCTGTTAGAGACTACTTCAGGCTGAGGGTGAGCTCTTGGCGATCGGAGCTTAGCTTTAGTTTATCTTTTGCTTCATGTACTCTATTACCATTCAGAGACATTTGTATATATAGTTTTGGTTTATTTTGCACTCCATATATGTAGTTTCGGCTCTGTACTATAATACCAGGGCTTGGGGTTTGGTTTAGTTTCTGCATATGTATATATTTATATCCCTGTGATTTATTTTATTCGTCGTATTCTCTTATTTGCTGGATAGTAGCCCATTACTAACTGTTCTGGGCTACGGGGATTGGTTCACCTACTGGGGGTTGTAGGTGCCATCATGACCGAGAAATCGGGTCGTGACAAAATGGTCTCTTGTTGTTAAAGTTTTTTACATAATATCTTCGTCTAGGCCTTTTGTATTTATATTGAGATTTATATCTTTAAATTTCCCTCTTTTTCTATTCTTTTTATAGTAATTATCTTTACATCCAAATTGGGGTGCTACTTTATTCTTACAACATGATAGATTTTTTATTATGAATTTTTCCATTTTCATTTCTTCCCTATATTTCTCACATATATCTGAATACCATTTTTTTAAAAATTTTATCCTTGCTCCTAGAGTATCTTGTATGCCTGCTTCATTCCAATCTTTTATTATTTTTGAACTAAATGGTTCTGGTAATTTTGTAAAATATAATCTCCTTACTTCTTTTGCTTCTTCTGGCGTGTATGTTCCTTTGTAATAATATTCTCTAAATACACATGTATATTCATCTATATAACACATATTACATATTGCTAATTTTAACATTAAATTTCTGTTTAATTGTTTATCTTTATTTTGTTCTTCTGTTTCTGTGGTTGTGCTGCTAAATTCATTTCGTATTGCCATTTCATATTTATTTAGAATTTCCATAGCTGTAGTTGCTGTTTTACCATCTATAGTTTTATTACTTCTTAATGCGTTTATGCTTTCTTCTGATAAGTTGTGTAACCATAATTTTACTGTTCCTAAGAATGTTCGTTCTATATATCCTGGTACTTCTGTCAAACTTATTTTATTATCTATTAACTGTTTTGCTATATATCCTATCCATAGTTGAATCGCTTTATTTATGTCCGTTACACAGTCTAAATCTAAAAAGCTGCTATTCTGATTAGTTGGTTTTGGAGTCCATTTTTTATTTAATCTTTTATCCCATATACTGTCTTGCTTATCAGATTGCTCATAATTAACTGTATAGTATGTCAGATTTAATATTTTTGGGTCTTTAACTCCTGATGTACTAGCTTCTTGTTCTTTTTCTTTTTCAACATCTCCTGCATTTATTTCAATATTTTCGTCCATACTTGCTATCATTTCTGTATAGGTTTCACTTATTTCCGAACTCTGTTCTGTCTGGTTGTCGTTTACCTCATTTATACTTAATTCTTCTTCTTCAATTGGTTCTATTTGTAGTTTTTCTTTGAATTTTTCTATTTCAGTTTTCAATTTTGCTTCAATTTCTTTTTCTTTTTGTTTTGCCGTATATAATTCTTTTAACTTAGCTAATTCTTTTTCTAGAGCTATTATCCTGTCATTTTTTACTTCTTCAATTTGTTGTATTTCTTGTTTTGCCTGTTGTTTAATGATAGTTATTTCATTTTTTCGGTCTATTTCCTCATTTTCTCTAGCAAGTCTTACCATTGCCGTTAAGCTATCTTCTAATCTTAAAGATTTTTTTTCTAACATTAGACTTAAATTATCTCCTATTTTCTTATATCGTCTTCCTAAATTTGAAAATATGATCTTTATTTTTAATCCTTCGTGATTTTCATATGTTTTTTCGTCTATGGCAAATTCTTCTTTGTTCATTTATAAGTTATGTTGTAATTTATATTCCAAGCTGTCTATTTGTAGTTGTAGGTAAAATATAGTTTTTCTTTGTGCTGTGATAGATTCTTTACAAGTTCCTGCAAATATATTACTATTAAGTCTATTTTGTCTATGTCTCAATTCTTGTCTTTTTACTATAATTATTTCATTAAGCTTTTGTCTGTGTTCGTTATCGTTATCAGTCATTGTTTCTTTAAGTATTTAATATATTTATATTCTATTTTAGATATTGTATCTATTAATTTGTTTAATTTTTTGTTATCAGTTTTCGTAATACTAAGTTGTTTATATTTCGGATATAAGTTCTTTAATTTTCTTCTCATTTTTCTTATCTTCTTTTTAGTATGTTTCAATTTGTGGTCCTAATATACTATCTTGTGGTGGTCCAACTTTATTTCTTTTTACCATTTCTCTTTTATTCATTTATTTTGTTATAATAATTTTCCAATAGTGGAATTAATCTGATTATTTCTTTTACATTTTCCAGAATATATTCTAGGTATTCTATATCTTGAGTTCTTTGGTACATTTCTATATTTTCTTTTATCAAGTTTCCTAGCAGGGTTATGTCTACTTTAGTTTCGTACCAGTATCGTAAGTATTCGTAATTTATCATTAATCTGAATCTGTTATTTCTAGATCTGAATATATTTCCCAATCGTCATCTATATTTAATTTTTCTAGATCTATCCCATACCATTGTGATTTTTTATTAAATATCTTTTCCCATAAAATTCTTTTTAAATCTTCTATCCTTATGTCTTTTAGTGCATGTAAAACTAATGTTTTATATCTCATTTTATTTTGCGAATAGGTGGTCATGGTAATACCATTCATATTCATTTTTTATGCTTTGCTTTTTATCAATTAATTCCCTCATACCATAGCATATCAATAACATTATATTCGATCATTACAGACTAGATTATTTTAAACCATATTCTCTTGTCACTGTTAACACCGTACTTTCAAAGGTACTTTCCCCTCCTAAATAGTGTCACTCTGTCTACTCCCCTCACGGCTTCCTCGCCTTGGTTTCGACCTCTGTACATTATTTTCGGATTGTTTCCCCTTTTTTCTCATGTTAACAAACTTAAAAATATGATTCAAATAATTCTAGTAAATAATAACGAATATAAATTTATTTAATCATGCTATGATACTTAGGAATTAATAAATTTAGCTATGCATAATTATAAATAGATATACCTTGCTGATATTTTCTTGCTCCATATTGCTAGAAATTTTTTTATCTTATTGAGAGAATATTTATTTTTTTTTATTTTTTTTTTGTGTACAAAGAAGGTTTTGCTTTCCGTGTAGAAAGTCTTGCCTTCATTTACCAAAATAGCTAGCTATTTATAAGAGGATTTCTACATGTCTCTTTCCTCTTTTTTTTTTTTTACTCTACTTGTCCTAACATGTCTCTTTTTTCTACTCTACTTGTCCTAACTTATTTTTACACACGTTTTCATACTATTCCTACTTTACACCTTTACAAGCTTCCAAAATAACTACTATTCCTACTTTACACCTTTACAATTCTACAGAATTCTAAACTACTTTTTCTTTTACATGATTACAAGTGTCAAAAAACATTTTACATATCTGTCGGTTTTATCTTTTCGGTATTTGCATGCTATCTTCTTATTCCAGCTGTACGTCTGGGATTATATTATCTTCACCTTGACATCTGGAGCATTGATGATCTAGATATTTGAGACTAACTGTTTTGCAGTATCTAGTCATCATTTCTGCTGATATAAAATCTTTTCTAATAGCTCTTGTTATAGGCTGCTGTTCCGGCTTTAATAGGCTGAGTGCCCATTGTCTTATCTCTTCCATATCTGCTATTCTTTCTTCTCTGCAGTTGGAGTAGATCATAGTTTGTTCGCGTGCATAGTAACTCCAAACTGGATTTTTGTTTAGATAATTTGACGTCAATTCATTTAAAATTGTAGCTAGTCCAATAATTCTTTTTCCGGCGTAGAATTCTGGTATCTCAACTTTGGGTATTTCCTCTTGTACTTCTATCTTCTCTGGGATAATCATCTCCCTAGTTAGTCCTATCTTTATAACTTGGATAACTGGTTTAATCTCGTCATATAGTATCTCGGCTGGTGCTGAATAAGCTCTTATGTAAAATAATGTTCCTTTAGTTATTCTTTTGTACTGCATAAAAGCTTTATATAATTCTGGTAATGTAGCTATTTCTTCTCCTGTTTGCGTATATACTGTATTTAATAATCCATAATTGTAGCAGGTTGCTACTAGATTTGCATTTGTCTTTGGCAGGGCAATTAGCCTATTATATCCTTGTAAGCTCTGGGTAATATAATTTTCTATTGGATTGGTAGTAGTTTTGGATCTCGGGTTTTTATTTAGAAAGGTTTGTAGTTTGTGGATATTTTCTATGTATGCTCTTGTTATATGGTTGTATGTCTTTTTATCTTGGTTCAGGCTGTCTCTATATGTATTTACTTGTGGTGGTGTAAATGGGGTTTTTTGGGATTTTGGTATATATGGTGTTTCAAATAGTTTATTCAAGTTTGTATTGACATATCTTTTTTCTTCCTTTGTAGATGATGTGCTACCCGAGGTGCTACCTGCAACTGCATGAAGTAAATAATTGTTATGGGTTTTTCGGTGTTTCCCAACGTCACCTTGTATCTCTGGAAGTTTTATGTCTTCCGATTGACATAGCTCCGCATTTTTACAGTCATGCTGCTGACTAGTTTTGATTAGTTGTATCTCTTTATTTATGTTATCGACTTCTCTACAAAGAGTAGTCATAACTTTGAGTAGATCTTCCATAGTAGTTTCCTCAGTTTGAGTAGCTTTGTCTTGATATGTAATCTGCAATTGTATTTTTGTCAGTACATATCACCTCGATTGTAAATGTAAAATTTAATATATTTAATACGAGTCTCCGTATTTCTTTGGTTGTAACTGAGTCTTGTACTTTCCTCGTTAGCCACCATTTCACCTGCGTATTATCTGTTCTAATAATAAACTTATTATATAAATATATGGTTCAAAGGCTAATAAACATTTATATATTGAATATAATTCTTTTCTATTTATTTCCCATTTTATTTCGAGATTTGTAAATGTGCCTGAATAATACCTGCAATGATGTTCTATTTTTTCTTTGTCATACCTGTATTTTAGTACTCCTCCATAGCTTATTTCACTAGCATCGGATTCTACTATATAGGTGAATTTTTTATTTTCGTCTGGGAAGCATAATTTTGGTAAATTCTCACATAGTGATTTTATTTTTCTTATTTGTTCTTGGTCTTTGTCATTAAAATGACATTCTACATCTTTCTTTAATTTCTTATGTAATGGTTTTAGACTTTCTGCTAATTTTGGTATATACTCTCTTACTTGATTTACTAATCCTAAAAATGACTGTAGTTTCTTTTTTGTATCTATCTGTTCATCAGAATTTATTATTTTTTGTACTATGTGTGGCTGCATTTTTATACCATTTTTATCTATTTCTATTCCTAAGAATTCTATTTGATTTTTCATTATTTCAGCTTTTTTCTTACTCAAACTAATTCCTGAATACGTAACAATATGTATAAATTTTTCTAATAATTTTATATGTTCATCTTGTGTCCTTGAATATAGGAGTATATCATCTATATATACTATGCAATTTTCTAATTGATTGAAGTAATTATCCATAAAATGCTGGTATCTTCCCGGTGCATTTTTATATCCAAATGGTAATACGTTCCATTCATAAAATCCTTGGGGTACTGTAAATGCTGTTAGTTTTTTAGATTCTTCTTCTAGCTTAAGGTGGTAAAAGCCTGATTTGCAATCAAATTTACTAAAATAATTATATCCTTGGACTTGTCTTATTTTTAATATTTTATTTGGTATTGGATAATTGTATATTTTAGTTTTGGCATTTAGGTTCCTATAATCAATAACCATCCTACTTTTTCCTCTTTTTTGTTCGCTATGTTTATTTACTATAAATGCTGGGCTTGTATGTTTGCTGTTACTTTCTTGTATGTATTTATTTTCTAATAATTCTTCTATGTGCATTTTGAATTCTTTTAAATCATCAAAATTGTATTTGAGAGGCCTTTGGGTAATTATACTATTTTCATCAATTAATTCTATTTTTACTTTGGTTTTATGTTTTTCCCATCCTTTTAAGGGATTTTCACTATATAATGGTTCTAATCATTCTTGAATGATTTTTAGTTTATCTATAGCAAATATAATTAGTTCTATTTTATGTTCATTTGTTTTTATATTTTCTAATTTCTCGGTAATTTTCTCACTTCCTTTTATCCATGTGGTAGGTTTTCTATTTTTATTATATACCCTTTTAGCTCCTACTTTGTGTTTACATGGTGTAGTAAACCACCAGTGTGTTTTTGTTATTATGTGTGGATATAATTTTTCTAGAAACGGCATTCCTAAAAGTATATCTTTGTTTGTGAATTCATAGCTATATATTTCTTCTATGGTTAATATCTTATCCCATATTTGTAACTTTATATTTCTTGCTTTGTGATTTATCATGCTCCCTTCATTATTAAAACCTATTACTACTATTGGTGTAGTTAATTTTTCCCACTTTTCATCTGGTAGACAATTATGTTTGCACATATTAGCTTCTGCTCCTGTATCTATCATCGGGGTATAGTATCTATTGTAGTAATTTTCTACTATTATTTTGGCAAGTATATATATTTTCATTCTTATGTCATATTGTTCGTTTTATTATGACTTTCTTATTTTTATATGTAACAGTTAACTGGGTGTTTTCTAAATTATATGGTCTCATGACTTCCAACCATTTTATTCCTAATATAATATTTTTATCTCCGTGATAGATTTTAAAGTTTATTACCATTGGTATTCCGCCAATGATTAATTCTTTTTCTACTGTTTCTCTTAATGCTGTAAATTTTTTTGGTAATTCTGACTGTTCTGTAGAATTTATTTCTTCTTCTGTTACCAATTCTCTTGTTATATAATTTTCTTCCTGACTTGTATTTATTGTTATAATAAATTTTCTTTGTTCTAATATTCCAGTTATATAATAGTGATATGACTCTATTTCTTTTATTCCTACTGAACTTCTTGATGATTGGGGTGTTTCACTATAACTTTTTCTTTTAGATGTGCTTATCCTATCGCTTACTATTTCTAGATCTTCTTTTATGTCAATTTCCTTATAGCTATAATCATTATTATCTATTACTGTGACAATTTGTTCAAATGGATTCTCTATTTTTATCCTATTAATTTTGTTTTTTGCTGTTATTTTATGTTATGTTGTTAAGACATATAAATTTTTACATCTTGCTGTGAATACTTTACTGCCTGGGGCTAGTTCTATTCCTGTCATTTTCCAATATAGTACTAATGATTTATCTATATTCCTGTCATTTATTGCTACTGAATAGTTGGCGCTTATTATGAATTTAAATTTTTGGTATATTAAATTTCCTTTTACTGCACTTATTATGCTTTTTCCTATAGGTTCAATTATTCTATCGTCTGCTAAATATATTTCTATAGGTGTATCTATACCTTCTCTAAAACATGCTTTTATTAATATTTCTGTTCCTCCTAGATGTACATATTTTATTGGTTCTTTAGCCTGTATTGCTTGTATTTCTTTATTTATTATTCTCTTATTTATTATAGGTATTTTTGCTTTTCCTTTGGTATATTTACAATCTATTATATGTTCTTTCTGACTTACCACATAATATTCTTCTTTCTGTCGTTTAAATATATTTTTTAGCATTGGTACTTTGAATATTTTTTCTGCACTTAAATCTAATTCTTTTCCTTTTATTTGTTCAAATATATTTGCATCAAATATAACTTTCTGTTCTGAGGATTCTTCATTTATATGTTCTTCTTTATCTATTATCTGTACGTCTTTTTCAGACATTATCGTCTAATTCTTCTTTTTCTAGTTCTTCATTTAATTCATTTTCAGATAATTCATATATGCTATCGTCACTGTCTAGTTCATAGTCTAGATATTCTAATTGCATATATTCTTCATTATTTATGATTATTTCCGCTATTTGCTTTTTCTGAGGATTTTTAGGTAGTTTACAATTTCTAGCTAAATGTCCTAATTTTCCACAATTATAGCATGTACATTCAGTTATTTTCTTTTTTGGTTTAAATGGTCTCTTGTTGTTAAAGTTTTTTACATAATATCTTCGTCTAGGCCTTTTGTATTTATATTGAGATTTATATCTTTTAAATTTCCCTCTTTTTCTATTCTTTTTATAGTAATTATCTTTACATCCAAATTGGGGTGCTACTTTATTCTTACAACATGATAGATTTTTTATTATGGATTTTTCCATTTTCATTTCTTCCCTATATTTCTCACATATATCTGAATACCATTTTTGTAAAATTTTTATCCTTGCTCCTAGAGTATCTTGTATGCCTGCTTCATTCCAATCTTTTATTATTTTTGAACTAAATGGTTCTGCTAATTTTGTAAAATATAATCTCCTTACTTCTTTTGCTTCTTCTGGCGTGTATGTTCCTTTGTAATAATATTCTCTAAATACACATGTATATTCATCTATATAACACATATTACATATTGCTAATTTTAACATTAAATTTCTGTTTAATTGTTTATCTTTATTTTGTTCTTCTGTTTCTGTGGTTGTGCTGCTAAATTCATTTCGTATTGCCATTTCATATTTATTTAGAATTTCCATAGCTGTAGTTGCTGTTTTACCGTCTATAGTTTTATTACTTCTTAATGCGTTTATGCTTTCTTCTGATAAGTTGTGTAACCATAATTTTACTGTTCCTAAGAATGTTCGTTCTATATATCCTGGTACTTCTGTCAAACTTATTTTATTATCTATTAACTGTTTTGCTATATATCCTATCCATAGTTGAATCGCTTTATTTATGTCCGTTACACAGTCTAAATCTAAAAAGCTGCTATTCTGATTAGTTGGTTTTGGAGTCAATTTTTTATTTAATCTTTTATCCCATATACTGTCTTGCTTATCAGATTGCTCATAATTAACTGTATAGTATGTCGGATTTAATATTTTTGGGTCTTTAACTCCTGATGTACTAGCTTCTTGTTCTTTTTCTTTTTCAACATCTCCTGCATTTATTTCAATATTTTCGTCCATACTTGCTATCATTTCTGTATAGGTTTCACTTATTTCCGAACTCTGTTCTGTCTGGTTGTCGTTTACCTCATTTATACTTAATTCTTCTTCTTCAATTGGTTCTATTTGTAGTTTTTTTTTGAATTTTTCTATTTCAGTTTTCAATTTTGCTTCAATTTCTTTTTCTTTTTGTTTTGCCGTATATAATTCTTTTAACTTAGCTAATTCTTTTTCTAGAGCTATTATCCTGTCATTTTTTACTTCTTCAATTTGTTGTATTTCTTGTTTTGCCTGTTGTTTAATGATTGTTATTTCATTTTTTTGGTCTATTTCCTCATTTTCTCTAGCAAGTCTTACCATTGCCGTTAAGCTATCTTCTAATCTTAAAGATTCTTTTTCTAACATTAGACTTAAATTATCTCCTATTTTCTTATATCGTCTTCCTAAATTTGAAAATATGATCTTTATTTTTAATCCTTCGTGATTTTCATATGTTTTTTCGTCTATGGCAAATTCTTCTTTGTTCATTTATAAGTTATGTTGTAATTTATATTCCAAGCTGTCTATTTGTAGTTGTAGGTAAAATATAGTTTTTCTTTGTGCTGTGATAGATTCTTTACAAGTTCCTGCAAATATATTACTATTAAGTCTATTTTGTCTATGTCTCAATTCTTGTCTTTTTACTATAATTATTTCATTAAGCTTTTGTCTGTGTTCGTTATCATTATCAGTCATTGTTTCTTTAAGTATTTAATATATTTATATTCTATTTTAGATATTGTATCTATTAATTTGTTTAATTTTTTGTTATCAGTTTTCAATACTAAGTTGTTTATATTCCGGATATAAGTTCTTTAATTTTCTTCTCATTTTTCTTATCTTTTTTTTAGTATGTTTCAATTTATCCATGGCTCTGATACCAAGGGTGGGGGGTGGTCCTAATATACTATCTTGTGGTGGTCCAACTTTATTTCTTTTTACGTAGGCGAACCAATTCCCGTAGCCCAAGACAGTTAGTAATGGGCTACTATCTAACAAATAAGGGAACAAGATGAAAAAAATATATAACAGGAATATATATATATATATACATATGCGGAAACTAAACCAAACCCAAACCTGGTATCATAGTATAGAGCCAAAACTACATACATGGAGTGCAAACGATCCCAAACAATATATACAGATGTCTCTGAATGGTAATAGAGTACATGAAGCAAAAGATAAACTAAAGCTAAGCTCCGATCGCCAAGAGCTCACCCTCAGTCTGAAGTAGTCCCCAACAGATCTCCAAGCACGAATCACAGCGATCTAACGGCGATGGCCCACGCTAGGATCTGCACCCAAAGATGCAGGGGGTAGGGGTGAGCACCAAATGCGAAGCATAAGGTACCCAGTAGGTATCATAGGCCGACTGGGCACATATAAGATAAAAGCGTAGTAATAGACAGAATAGAAGCAAGTAGTAACAGAAATCAACGAAAGGTACACAGGAACTAGCCCAGAGGGAAATCAACAGAACCACATGTGAGGCCAGCAAGCAGAATATACACACTATAGGCACAGGTGGAAGTAAGAAGTAACGCACCTGGGGTCCTTGCAATAACAGTGTATACATAATAAGTTTACGAAATGGATAGTATACCGGTAACCTCAAGTGTAAGAAAAGGGAAAGAATATTGATAGGCATGCTCAGAGACATGCATCAAACTCAACTAATCATATCAATCTCAATCCAGAAACTAACAGTTTAGCAGGACTCCACCGGTGCCGATCGGTGTACCTCCTCCGGTGCCGATCGGGCCCAGCAGGAAGGTTCCATGGAAGGACAATGCCCGTATACCTCTACAAAAACCGTATACCCTTACTCCGACACACGCAGCCCGCAGCCCCTGGCTCGGATGGCAAGGTCCATGGGGGTCCCAGACCCCATACTAAAACTCAGTATCAAACATGTCGTCCGTAAGCAAGTCCGGGTTCAAGATAGAGACCCAGTCTCGAATATGCATGCCCAGACCCTGTCTAGGGCTAAAGTAGTAGGAAAATATCTCAAAAACCCCTCGAAGGGTGCCCGGGCATAACCGGGTCTAAACAGTAGAAAGTCATCTCAGGTGCTCGGTCCGACCGAGGCTAAAAATCATCTCAAGTAGCAAGAAAACTCAACTAGCACCCCGGCCCTGCCGAGTCTAGCGTTAGTAGTAAAACTGGTGTTTTAAAACATAATTTTACTTCCTTTTACCCAGGAATATTCACAAGTTAAATCAAACCATTTCCAAATTATTTCCATAAAAATGGGCCCCCCGGGCCATGCAAGGTTTAGAAAATGGTGCCAGTAGGCCCGAAGCCCAAACCGTAGTAAAACATGTATAAAACCTCTTTATATGCATGAAAATGGTATGATCAAACACAATAGCTGCCCAGCAGCTCACAATCAACCTATCGACCCTGCACAGGCCCACAACTACTCAGCAAGCATAACCAGCCTAGAAGGATAATTCTATGCCCGGGACTTTGCGGACATTCCAAAATCCACCTTCTATGTTCCAGAGTCAACAAGGCCTCACAGGACCACAAGGGTAAATAAAATATATCGGCAAATACTACAAGCAACGGAGGAACAAAAGTAGGCGGACATGAATAAAGCGGTCAAGGTCTGTGGTACCAACCTAATAAACCAACCCAAGGATGCCCATTAATACAATTTTATCCTATATATGCGGAGTCTAGGGAAAATAAACCGTAACCTACCTGTCGTTCGACGACAAGCTGTTAGGACAATGATTTCCGAGCTCGAACCGCTCCGAAAAGCTCCAAAATGAAATCAAACTTGAACTCAGGATTGAATAACTTGACGTAAATAATCAATTTTCTTCCGATGCCCAAATAGTGCGTCAACTGATTCTCCCATGAAATTCCCTTTTCCCGTGAGTATGTTTTATATGTATCTAGCGTATGAAGCCATAGGAATAAATTATATATTGTAATCCTAACTATGAAACACAGTTAAATAATATGCCAAAACATTCCTAAAGTTGTACCTAACATCACCATATATATAAATATACTTTCTTAGTCAATGCCACTACATGGTTGCTGCACCACTTCACTTCCACGTGGTGGTGAGGTGTCAGCACCATGTTATTTCTTACCTGTTATATCTGTACTCGGGTATTGCATAAGTTCGTGGTAAAATAAATATAACTTTTTGAATATACCATAATTACTGGAAAATCATTTCAAATAAAACCTACTATATTATAATAATAATTTTCAACATAACTAAATTTACTATCTCCGTTAAAATATTATAATGTATAAAAACCTTATAAAATAAATACATATACAATTATATCGTAACAAAATACTTTTCATAAACCTTTAAAATATTTTTAAAAAGGTAATAATAATGTAACTTTTTACCAAATTCAACTTTCAAATAAAATATTTTCAAATACACGCGATGTTAATAAATTCTCAAACTTAGGCTCGCAATTCACCAACGCACAATTTTGATACTCAAGAACTCTCTTGGAATACTCCCTTATGTTTTCTCACTGTTTCAGAACTGAAATGGCGTTTTAAAAGGTGAAGTTGAGGCTTTAAACCGATTTTGACCCGACCCGGTTCGCGACCAGGTTCGCAACCCGGTTTCTGCCAGACATTCCGCGGTAAAACAGTCATAACTTTTTACTCCGAGATCAGTTGGACGTGAGGTTTTGTGCGTTGGAAACTAGACTTGTAGACCTTCGATTTTGTATTTTGGGGGACCTCTAACTCTTTATATATTGGGAGAAAAGCCCCAAGACATTTTACCCAAAGTTCAGAAAATTTATTAAAGATCTTACGATAACTTTTGCCGACTTGCTTGACTTCAAAACTTATCATACGACCAAAAAAATGGACCCGGCACTGAACTACCGGTCCCGACAAGCCTTAAATGACTTGGGTCCGCTACAACAAGCTCTAACGGCACAAGAAAAATGTGTATGTGGAAATGACCGGAAGGGTCATTACACTAGTTTTGTTAGGATTTGGTCTTTGTTGTCTATAAGAGAGATTGTGTTTATTTCACTATTAGTCCTTGTTTCTTGATTTTACTTTTTCCGTTGTTTTTGTTTTGTTCCATAGGATGCACAGTTGTGCATGCCTAGTACAAGGAGTCAAGGTAATCCCTGATTCTATTCGATCCTGAACTCCCACAAACTCTGAGAAACATGGTTAAGGAGGGAGTTTTTGAAATGCATGAAGAGGCCACAACTCGGATGATAGTCGAAGAACTACAAAAGTAGCAGGCAGAAGTAGTTTCCCAAATTGCACATAATTCTCAGGTTGTCGCAGACCCATCAAATCGAAAATGTTGCAGCTGAACATGCGAGGCAAGAAAGGCAGGCAGCTGCTCATCAAGCCCCACAAAATTCTCAAGCTGTGAGAGATGAGTCAGCCTAATGCAATGTACCTCAAGATTCAGTTGCACCAAGAGGGAATAGAGGCCGCCAGATTCAGCAACCTCGACACATCCCTTGCTACAGTCTTGATGATGATGATGTCAATGATGCAGGGACAACAGGCCTTAAAGTATTTCCACCACTGCCCGATGGTACAAAGTTTGTCATTACTAGCACTATGATCCAGCTGTTGAACTTAAAGGGAATATTTGCTGGAAAGACACTGATGATGCAAATCTGCACTTGGTGAATTTTGTGGGGATCTGAAAGGCTTACAACCTACCAGGAGTAGAACAAGATGCTATCAGGTTGCGGTTATTCCCATTTTCTTTGACTGGAGAAGAGACATTGTGGCTTACTAAGCTCCCTGATAGTTCAATATTTACATGGAGGGAACTGAAAAGTCAGTTTCTGGAGAGGTTTTTCACTCCATCAAAGATGTTCTAGCTCAAGCAGGAGATATATAACTTCAAGCAGTTGAACACCGAGGCACTATATGAGACATGGCTTAGGTTCAATAAGAAGCTGAAAAAAGTGCCAAACCATGAAATCCCTCTGGATCATTTGATGGAGATTTACTACAAAGAACTAAATGCAAACACTAAAACAGTTGTTCATACAGTCACAAGGGGAGCGTTCATGGAAAACACTTTAACAGAAGCTTCTGAGATGCTTGATAAAGTTACAAAGATGAACAGAGTCTGGCATACTAGAGATTCTGAGAGTGCAGCAGGAACTTATGCTATTGAGAAATCCTTAGACCAGCAAGAGTTGTAGGAACTTATATAGGAGGTTACAGGATTAAAGATGAGTGTGTATATGATTGCAAAGCATATCCTGAATAACATAGCAGAGAAGGTGAATGTTGTGGGTTCATAGGGGAAGGCACCAAGACAGGATGGGAATGAATCTGATGAAGAAGGTAACTATTTAAATGAGTAAGTGGCGGGTTTCCAGGCCAATGACTAAGGAAATTAAGGTCGGAACAGAGATAGAGATAACAACAGAGACAGAGATGACAACTACAACCGATCTGGCTATAGAGACAAGAGTAGGGGTAGAGATAGATATGGTGACTGGAACCAGAGGGATGGTGATTGGAACAAGAGGGATAGCTACAAGAATGATAGAAGAGGCCTATATATCCCTCCTGGCAATAATAAAGTAGGAGCCGAGCAACCAACAATTAAAGAGATATTGACCAAGGTGTTGTAGAAGGTTGAGTTTACTGATGGTAACTTAAAGGAGATGTGTGCTGACATCGCAGACATGAATCAAAAATTAAAGTCGCATGTTGTCGCTATCAAATAGATCAAGATGCAATTGGGGTAAATGTCCACAGCCCTAAACCAGTATCAAAGAGGTACTTTTCCAAGCGATAAAGTTCAAAATCCTAAGAATGATCGACATTGCATGGTGGTGACTACTCAAAGTGGAAAGAATATTGTTGACCCTCATGTCCCTATAGTTGTTGACGAGCCGACTGAGCCTGAGAATGACTGAGTTGAGGTGGTGATTGAATTTTAGGTAAAGGGTGGCGATGAGAGCCGCATATAAAAGGAACCATCTTCCACCCAAAGAAAGTAAAATAAGGTCCCCAAAGTCATAAATACTATACTACAACCCCCTACTTCTTTTCCCAAAGAGACTAGCCAAGAAGGCCGAAGAAGGCAAGTACAGAAAATTCATCTCTATATTGAAGCAGCTTTCGATAAATATCCCCTTGGTGGAAACATTGGAACAGATGCCTAGATATGCAAAGTTCATGAAGGACTTAGTGACAAAGAAGAGAATTGTCAGTTTTGAGCCTGCGGACAATTTGCACTATTATAGTGGAATAGCTTCCCATTCTCCTGTGCAGAAAAGGGAAGATCTTGGAGCTTTTACTATTCCTTGCATGATTGGGGTATTCTTTTTTTCCAAGGCATTATGTGATTTGGGTGCAACCATCAATCTGATGCATTTGGCAGTATTCAAACAGTTGGGCTTGGAAGCCCCCACACCGATGACAATGTGGCTCTTAATGGTAGATCGCACTATGAAGAGGCCAGTAAGTATCTTATATGATATGCTTGTGATAGTGTAGTCCTTTATATTCCCATTGGACTTCATGATTTTGGACTTTGAGGTAGATTTTAAGGTCCCTATCATCTTGGGGTGACCATTCCTTGCCACATGACGTGCTTTAGTTGACTTGGAGACAGAGCAGATGAAATTTAGGCTGAATGATGAGGAAGTTACTTTCAACATGTGCCAATTAATGAAGCACCATGATTACATGCGGGTAGTCTCAGTGATTGATGTTGTGGATGAAGAACAGTTGTATGTTCCAGTTGAGGAGCATCTTGGTGTTGAAGCACTTGTAGCCGTGATCATAAATTTTGATGGGGATGAAATCAATGAGTATGTTGACATGGTGGAGGTGCTTTCTGGTATGGGTTCTTACTCTATGCTCCAAGGAAGCATGATCTAGACTTAAAAATAGAGAAACCCCACCAGCCAGACCATCCATTGAGGAGCCACAAGTCTTGGAGCTCAAGGCACTTGCGTCACACTTCTGATATATTTTCTTGGGAGCCAACAACACTTTGCTTGGAATTATTATTGTTGATTTAGGAGATGGGCAAGTTGAGGCACTTGTGTCTATATTGAAGAGGTTCAAAAGGGTCATAGGTTGGTCTATTGTTGATATCATTGGCATCTCACCAGGTATATGCACACATAAAATTTAGCTTGAACCAAATTCAATCCCAAGTATTGAGCATCAACGTAAATTGAATTATCCTATGCAAGAGGTGGTCAAGAAGGAGATTATTAAGTGGCCGGACACAGGCATGGTGTATCCGATTGCAGACAGTAAGTGGGTGAGTCCAGTTCAGTGTGTGCCAAAGAAGGGTGGAATCATTGTGGCTTCTAATTCCATGAACGAACTGATTCCAATGATGCTAGTTACCGACTAGCATGTTTGTATGGATTATAGGAAGCTAAATGTATCGACTAAGAAGGATCATTTTCCAATTTCGTTCATGGATAAAATGTTAGACCATCTTGCTAGTAGAGGATGGTATTACTTTCTAGATGGTTACTCAGGATACAATCATATTGTGATTGCTCCTGCGGATCAAGAGAAGATCACTTTCACTTGTCCTTATGGGACATTCGTGTTTAAGAGGATGCCATTTGGATTATGCAATGCACCAGCAACCTTTCAGAGCTGTATGATGTCGATCTTTTTAGACATGGTGGAGGACACTATTAAGGTATTCATGTACAATTTCTCTATTGTAGGTGATTCATTTGATGATTGTTTATCCCATCTGAGTTGTGTGCTGCAAAGATGTGAAGGGTGCAACTTGGTTCTAAACTAGGAGAAGTGTTATTTCATGGTCAAAGAAGGCATTGTGTTGGGGCACCAGATTTCGAAAAAGGGTATTGAGGTTGACAAACCCAAGGTTCAGGTGATTGAAAAGTTGCCTCCTCCAATCTCAGTGAAGGGTATTCGAAGTTTCTTATGGCATGCTGGGTTCTATCGCAGGTTCATAAAGAACTTTTCAAAGATTGCACATCCCTTGTGCAGACTATTTAAGAAGTATGTAAAGTTTGTGTTTGATGATGTGTGTTTGAAGGCATTCAAGTGCCTAAAGTTGCAGTTGATCTCAGCCCCCATTATTGTTGTGCCTGATTGGTCTAAGCCATTTGAGATTATGTGTGATTCTAGTGGAGTAGCACTAGGAGCAGTCCTAGGCCAGAGAAGAGAGAAGATTCTTCACCTTATTTACTATGCTAGCAAAGCAGTGAATCCCTCCCAGAAAAACTACAATGTTACAGAACAAGAGCTTCTAGCTGGTGTTTTTGCATTTGAAAAGTTTATATCTTATTTGCTTGGCACCAAGGTGAGAGTGCACACAAACCATGCAGCCCTCAGGTATCTTATGGCAAAGAAGGATGCTAAGCCTAGGTTGATTCATTGGGTACTGCTTTTTCAAGAATTTCACTTTGAATTCAAGGATCACAAAGGTACTGAAAATCAAGTGGATGATCATTTATCCAGACTTGAAGATGAGGCTTGTTGCAGCTGAAAGATGATCTTGAGATTGATGATGCTTTACCAGATGAACAATTATTGGCTTCTTTTTGGATTTTATCCCATGATATGTAGACATTTCTAATTATTTAGCAAGTGATATCATTCCTCCAAACCTGACAATCCATCAGCGAAGGAAGTTCATGTCCAATGTAAAGAAGTTTTTCTGGGAAGAGCCTTATTTGTTCTGTGTATGTGGTGACACCATGATTCATAGATGCATAGCTGAATCAGAGATGGAAGATATACTTGAGGCATGTCATTCCTCTCATGTAGGGGGACATCATGGTGGCACTTAGATAGGCCACAAGATTCCGCAATGCGGCTACTAATGGCCTACCCTCCACAAGGATGCTCATGAGTATGCGAGAGCCTGTAATCGATTCCAAAGGGATGGGGATATATCTAGGAAGCATGAGCTTCCTCTTACTCCTATCCTCATGATTAAATTATTTGATGTATGGGGAATCAATTTTGTGGGTCCTTTTATAATGTCAAATGGTATGAGGTATATATTGGTTGTTATTGACTATATGTCCAAATGGGTGGAGGCGGTAGTGCTTCCCAACAATGAAGGCAAGAGTGTCACAACATTCTTGAAATGAAATATCTTCTGCAGATTTGGCACACCGCGTGCAATTATCAGTGATAGAGGGTCTCATTTTTGTAATAAGCTATTCAGGGCTCTACTTGAGAAATATAGGGTGAGGCACATTGTGGCGACACCTTAACATACACAAATGAATGGGCAAGTAGAGGTCTCCAATTGGGAGATAAAATCCATCCTTGCAAAGACGGTGAATGTGCACAAACAAATTGGTCTAGAAAGCTTGATGATGCCCTATGGGCATATCAGACAACCTATAAGACTCCTATAGGTATTTCACCCTATAAGCTTGTGTTTGTAAAAGTATGTCATCTTCCGGTGGAGCTTGAGCATAAGGCCATGTGGGCGCTTAAAAATATGAATTTGGACTGGTGTGCCGCATCCTATCAGCGGCTTGGTCAGTTGAATGAACTTGATGAGTTTCATCTGAATGCGTATGAAAGTTCAGCACTATACAAGGAGATATAAAGATTTACCATGACCAAAAGATTGAGAAGAGAGATTTTTAGCCGGGCAATTTGGTTCTGCTATACAATACAAAATTGCGCTTGCTTCCAGGCAAGCATAAGTCTAAGTGGATGGCGCCATTTTGGGTGGTTCAAGTATCCCAACATGGTGCTATAGATCTTGAGAACCGTGATGGCAAGCGGTTAAAGGAAAATGGTCAGCGTGTCAAAGCCTATTTGGGAGATGCTGAAGAAATCAAGTTGGTTCAAGCTTGGGAACTTGGTGAAGTCAGAGTATCTGAGTGACTTGCATCATACCATGATGTTAAATCAAGCACTGCATTGGGAGGCAACCCATGAAGGAAACTTGATGAAGTTTGAGTAGTCAAGTGACCTACGTCATGTCGCAACGTTAAATCTGGTGATGCATGGGAGACAACCCATGGACTAATGTTTGTTTAAGTGTGCAGGAGTTGGTGAAACTGAGTAAAGCAGAATCTGCAGAATAGGGTTACCACAGGCAATTCTGATGGGACATCACAGGTCCCACGCCCATAGCAAATAAGGTATCAACAGAAATCTCAAAGAAAACTCACTGGCCCATTCCCACAGTCTGTCATGATGGGCCATTGCAGCCTCGACGGGCGTGGTAAATGGGGGTACAAGCAAGATAGCAAGGGTAGAACCCACTGGCCCATTCCCACGTCTCGATATGATGGGTTGTCGCAACCTCGATGGGCATGGTAAATGGGGTCTCCAATGCCTAAGTAAGTCCATTCTGATGGGATGTCGTGTGCCCTATGGGTATCGTGATAGCCCATCATTTGGGTCAGTCAAATGGCTAATTAATTTTTAAATTTTTGTTTAACCCGACCTGACCCGACCCAGATTCCCTTTCTCCTTTACCCGCATATAAATAGAGATTGACCTCATTCAATTAAGGTCAAATACTCAAACTCCCTCCACTACAAACTCTCTCCCACTTCTCATGTCTCTCACCCATGATCACTTCCCCTCTACACTCCTCACCACTGCTCATCACTCCTCCATGTTCCCTATATACATAAAACAATCCCAAAGGCACACTAGGCAAGTTCACACAAGCATCCAAGAATCATTTTTCAAAGTTATTGTGCAAACCAAGAGTTAGTTTTTCTCATTGTTTCTTGGTGTTTTAGTATCTATGAGTTTTTAAATAGGCGAAATCATATTGTTTCTTAAGCGATAATAATGAACCCTAGACATGAAATTTGCATATGTGTGTATTTGTATTCATAGCTTGATAGAAAAGGGAACTAGTGTTTAGTTGTTTATGTAATGGTGTATGGGAATTTTGTTCATAATTGTGTATGTTGCTTGTTTGGGAGAGGTGATAAACATGGATTTAAACAATGAGGGAGAGAAAAAATTTCTCTTATATGATCGCACGGGCAAGCCCAATGAGACGTCAGAGTCACGATGGGCGTCGGGATTGGGCATAGGATTACAACAAGGCCTGAAAAGGCCACTGTCCCATTTTGATGCCCAACCCCGACAGGATGTCAGACCTCTGACACCCATGGAAATTCACCATAAAAGAAAAAAAATTCACCTTAAGCATCACTATCTCATCCCGACGCCCCTTTCGATGGGACATCAGACCTCCCAACGCCCGTGGAAGGATGAAATTGTTAAAATTTTCTAACTTTTTTTGAATTTTTTGTTTTTTGTTTTTGGTTTTGTTAACTAATGTATTTCACCTATAGGTACTATATGGCACCACCAACTCTATTAAGATGAGGGGGATCCCGAAAAGAAATGTAGAACTCCATCACTACTCACCTGAAGGATCAATATGATATGAAAGGCGAGAAGAGTGAATCAGACAACCTCCCCCTCACCAAGTTGACAAAGAGGAAATTGGTGCTATCATCTTCTTCTCAGTCTGAAGAGCAAGGAGGTGATTTACCCCAGAAGGAGCAGACATTGGAGAAAACATCCCCATAATATGAGGAGGGGGAAGAATCTTCATTCAGATCTGCTAGTTCAGACAAAGAGATTGACACCGCTCCTCGACCAGCAAAGGGAGTATATGTCTCGACCATCCACGTTTCTAGTGGCAAGGAAATTGAGTTTGGTTTTAAGGATGATTCGCAGCCAGGTTCTGGCAAGGTTGCTGATGCTGGTTTTGAATCAGATACAGAGAGCACTACTCCTGAAAAGGAGACAACCCCACCTACTCCCAAAGCTCCTAGGATGACTCTGTCTCTCGCATTCAAAAACATCAGACTCCGAGAGCTTACTAGTTTGAATGTTAAAGGGTCCAAGAAGATCTTTGACTATGGGCTCGAGTTGATGTCCAAGGGGCATATTAAACGCCTTATTGCGGAAGAATGAAGAATAGACTCTTTCAAGCTGAAAGAATTTGCTAAGCTTGAGGAGTACTTTCGACAGTACAACTTGGGTTGGAACAGCAAGTCACTCCCCGATTATCAACCGACCATCGTGCGGGAGTTTTATGCTAATTATCAGGCCATCCAAGAGAGCCAGTGTAAAAAGGTTCAAAAAGCATCAGACTTTCCCGCTCTTGAGAGCATCCCTGTGCAAGGTTTCTCGGTAAACATTTTGGCCCGAACTATCAACAGATTTCTTTACGAGCCTAAATATATTGCACCTTCTAACACATCAGAGTACGACCACCGATGTAAAAATGAGAATGATTGTGTGAAGTGGTTTGCCAAAGTACTCATAAAGACTGGAACCCCAAAGTGTCTTTATCAGGATAAGTCACAGATCAATAAGGCTTCTCTGACTTTCTAGGAAAAATTCTGGTGGGATATTGTGCGGTTCTAGCTTATACTGACAGGTGGAGATAATTCGCTGACTATGGACAGGGAAATCTTGGTGGCTTTGTTATTGGTCAAATACAAGCTCGATATTGGGAAGATCATAGTTGAACAAATATAGGATAGGGTTACCAAAATTAGTTCTTCATACTCTTTCCCGTGCCTCCTAACTGAGCTATGCAATGATACGGGTGTCCCAAAGTATCTAGGATTGATTGTAGTAAGCGTTCCACTCGGACCCATTATTCGCAAAGGTCTAAAGATGAGAGCAAACCATTGGGTCTAGGCAGTACATACGAATCAGCTGAACCCCGCACCATTCATGATGTTTTTGTATTTCTACCAAAGGTTGTGCCCTATCTCACTGCTTTTCCTACTTCAAAGGGCAGTCTGAATGAGGAGACTTCATCCGTGAGAGAAGAGGCTATTATGACTTTGACTTTAATACGCCCTCGTAATACACAATTGTTAACTCCTCGTAGGGTTGACACCTCCATTCCAAAAACTCTAGCAGCTCCTTCCACTTCTGTTGCACCTCCATTGAAGAATCCGACCTCAGTCTATGCCTTTTACCCGGCGAATTTTTCCAACACTATTTAGACCACTTTACAGCTACAAGAGAAGATGAAGAATTTTTCTGATTAGTTTTAGTCCATCATTGATGCCTCTATACAGAGGGCCATAGCACCATTTGCTGATGTGCATGGCCAGAAAAATTTGATAGAAGAGAGGATCAATGAAAAGCTGGATGAAATGGGTGCATCTGAGATTACAGATATGAAGGAGCAGATAGCAGCACTTTGGATGGATGTTGATGAGTTAAAGGTATGCCCAACCTCCATGTACTCCAGAGCTCCTATAGTCATGCCACAGGCGCCACTTGTGCTAGTGCTAAATTTATGGGACTATGCAAATCTGGAGCTTTGAAAGAAAGTTGATGATAAGGAAGAAGAAGCACCTGCCAGTCCTTCAGAACCAAAGAAAAAAAGGAAAAGAAATGACAAGAAGTTTTGTGAGGAGGGTGATAATTCACCTTTAAGCCCTAGATCATTGGCTCGCAAAGAGGAGAGAGTAGAAAAGAGGAGAAAGAAAGAATAAGAAAAGTTGCAAAAAGAATCCCTAGCCGTGCATCAGATTTGAGTTTATGCTATTAGAACTGGCAGCTTAAGGAGTAGTATTACAGGCACCATGGAAGTACCTTCTTTAGACCCCACTATGGGAGTGACTATTGATGAAGCTGCTCAGGCAGCTATTGATATTGTGAGGACTGCTGAGGCAGCCTCTATTAGTGAGAAGGACATGGGCATCGATCCACCAGGCCTGACTACTATACATAATGACTGCACTTAGGTTCCATAGGTATGTGTAATGACCTGTTCAGTCATTATTAAATGGCACCTCGTATTGAGTGGGTTATTCATGCGAAGAAATGGATTAGAAAACTTTCGAGTTGAGAAGTTGGAAATCTTGGGCTAGGCTAGTCTCAAATAATGTCTGAGCAAGGTAAAGTCTAGGGAAATTTGAGTGCGAATTGAGTATTATATATTGGGTCGAGCTAGTTTTTCTATTAGCCAAGACCTTAAGAAGTTTGAGGGACTTTTTGGAAATAAATTCAGGTAAGTAGAACTCCCGATATCAAAGTTGACGTAAAAGGGTTAGTACAAAACATCAGGATTTCAAAGTGTGTTGTGAAACAGGCTATTTGTAGGGACTTTTCGAGGTTGTATTGCATGTCAACTGCTATAGCAGTTGACACAGTGCTATCACAACCTCCACTATAGCGGATAAATTACTGCTATAGCGGAAGTCAACGATGGTAAGAACTGCTATAGCGGTAGGTTCCCCTATGGTGGTACCGCTATAGCAGGGCATGGACCGCTATAGTGGAGCGATGGGATCAAAAAACTCAAAAATGAGTTTTATAATTTTATTCTCTCCCATTCAGCCTCAAAAACAAATAAAGGTTACTCAAAGAACCCTCCTAGGTTGCCTCAATACTTGAGAGCCATGGAAAGGGAAGATTCTGGCTAAAAGGATGAAAAACCATGGAGTTCGGGCCTGTGATCTAGCAGGGAATGCTTTCATGGAGCAAGAAATATGTTGTACAGCTGCTAGGCATCTAGGTAGCCTAGGTTTTCCTTATTGAGTAGATCAAATTGCTTCTTCTGCATATAATTGTATAGATTGGAAAGGAGAATCCATGTTTATGCCTTCAGGCATGGAGTCTGGAGGAGAATTATTGTGGTTGCATTGGTTAATATAGAATTATTTGAGTGGTGATAATGTGTTGTAACATTTTGGCTTGTTATGATTAACTGGGTGTTATGTGATGGTAAAATCTGAGGACTACGGTGTCGGGAAGGTTCGGGGAACTAGGAAAACTTGGGTAATTAAACAACAGGTTAAAGAGGGGATTGTCTGAAATGTTGTAATAAAGAAACTGGAATATCGTAAATGGTCGAATTAACAATGTTAGGGGATGTCTTTTCTATATTTTATCTGTCTTAGAAAAGTTTTGGGGATAATTGTATCTACTAGTCATGTGTTAAAAGGGGTTAAACGAGGGCTTGGTTTTTGAACGGGATCCAAGGTTGAGTTTATGTACCCAGGATAGGGGTAGGTGATGGTCATTGATTTCTAATATGCATTATGTATTCACATACTATATCATTGTAGTGTATGATTTGCATGTTTAAGGAATGAATTGTGAATGTCTAGTAGTCCGGTAATCACTCTTGTGAAATGAACTTCTTTTGTTTGCTTATTGGTTTTACAAGTATGTTTGTTCATTGGTTATGACTGATTGAACTTGGTATAACATTTGACTTTCACCATTCTCCATTTGGTTTTCCTTATTGAGTAGATCAAATTGCTTCTTCTGCATATAATTGTATAGATTGGAAAGGAGAATCCATGTTTATGCCTTCAGGCATGGAGTCTGGAGGAGAATTATTGTGGTTGCATTGGTTAATATAGAATTATTTGAGTGGTGATAATGTGTTGTAACATTTTGGCTTGTTATGATTAACTGGGTGTTATGTGATGGTAAAATCTGAGGACTACGGTGTCGGGAAGGTTCGGGGAACTAGGAAAACTTGGGTAATTAAACAACAGGTTAAAGAGGGGATTGTCTGAAATGTTGTAATAAAGAAACTGGAATATCGTAAATGGTCGAATTAACAATGTTAGGGGATGTCTTTTCTATATTTTATCTGTCTTAGAAAAGTTTTGGGGATAATTGTATCTACTAGTCATGTGTTAAAAGGGGTTAAACGAGGGCTTGGTTTTTGAACGGGATCCAAGGTTGAGTTTATGTACCCAGGATAGGGGTAGGTGATGGTCATTGATTTCTAATATGCATTATGTATTCACATACTATATCATTGTAGTGTATGATTTGCATGTTTAAGGAATGAATTGTGAATGTCTAGTAGTCCGGTAATCACTCTTGTGAAATGAACTTCTTTTGTTTGCTTATTGGTTTTACAAGTATGTTTGTTCATTGGTTATGACTGATTGAACTTGGTATAACATTTGACTTTCACCATTCTCCATTTGGCTTAATTGATTCACAAATGAGTGTGCAGAACTCAAAATAGCTTGTCAAAAGTCATTTGTCCCAATTAATTTTGAGACTAATTGTAAACTTCCTGTGTTGTGATGCCTTTTGTTGTAAGGCTTACTTCGTTCGTATGCATTCATGTTGTCTAGAACTTACCCCAAATGTAATTAAAGTAAAATCTTAGATGTTGCTTAGCTTGGAAGATGACCTTAGGCCCTCTTTGAACAGTCACTTTAATCAAAAGTTCCTTCCCTCAACATTGATCCTAGTTAACCCCTTTGATCCTTAAGCATTCCTTGGCACCCATGTTACATACCTTAACCTTCTTGAATCCTCTTTGTTGGCACCCGTTCCTCCCTAATGACTAGCAATGAAAGTGTAGGTTAAAAGCCTAAGTTTGGGGGGGAATATGAATGAAAAATGGAATGTGATGTAGGCAAAATCTTAAGTTTAGGGTGTATGCATTGTTGATGATAGAAGGAGAAATTGAACTTAAATTTTGAGGTAGCACCCTATTCTTATCTTGAGAAGTAATTGATTTAAAGAAAGAAATATTGAAAGAAATAAAGAATTGGGTGGCGTTACCTCATAAGCGAAAGAAAAAGGTGTTTGGAATAATGGTTTGTAGGAGAAAAATTGGGATTGTGAGAAGGAGAAATAAGGTGAAGTGAATCAAATATGTGAGTGAATGCACTTGAATTCTTATGATAGAATTAGGGAGGTTTAGTCACTTGAGAAAAATGAAATCATCACCGTAACCCTAGCCTACATCATTGCCCACAAGTCCTTAGTGATTCCAAGCTTTGAAACTCTACATTAGTGGCGAATTATATAAAGGGCAAGCTTATGGTTCCACGTGTGTGTACTTGAACTTCTTTGAGAGAGTGAGAGTCTCTGTGTTCTTTTATAATCCCTATATTGTGAATTGCATGATTGTGAGTGGGATTCTCTCATATGGTGAGTGGCATTGCATCCTTGAAGTGAGTAATGAAGTCTTTATTTTAATTGAGAAGAATGAATGAGACAAGTTGTGTGGCAAAACTTGTAGGTCCATGCCAATGACTTGAGAAGCTTAATGATATTGTTTTGAATGACAAATCCCCTAATTATGAATGAAAATTAAAGTCTCTTGATAAGAGTTTTCAAATACTTATTTGCCTTGAGCTTGTGGTGGTACCAAATGAGTGAGTATCTTTTGTTTTGAGTCCTTTGTTTCTTACTTTCTTGAGTCTTTGAGTTGGTATAATCCTTTGTGCAATCCTTGTGTATTGAGAAGTTTGTGTCAATCCCTTGCATTATGTGTGCTTTGCATGAGGACAAGCAATAGTTTAAGTTTGGGAGTTTGATAAGTTGGTAATCTACCAACTTATTTAGCTCTTATTCATGAATTATTGTCTTGATTTGATGTCATTTAGAAGGATCTTATGCCTTTACTGTCTTATATTCAGGCACTCTTGATCAATTGAAGAAATAAAATAATTTGAACCTAAAGGATCTAAAAATGAAAGCCATGTTACCAAGATGACCGGAAGAGCAACAGTCTGTCGTGATGTGCAAACTGGTCTGCACAGTGCATGATAGCACATGTGTTTCACAGGTGCCAACACACAAGATAGTTGAAAACACTGCCTAACAATCATGTATCTGTGTGCTTCTAGTTGCCAAGGGTGATCGCCCATACCTTCACAGACAGGGTCAGAAGCAAAGAGAATCTCACTGCCTCAACAACTTGGCACCTGCGAGCCACAAGTCGCCATAGGCGATTACAGGTGCCTTTGCACATGGCTTCGCAAGTGTACCAAAGGATAAAATGGTACAAATGGGTTGTGGAATGATTAGGAATCTTCCAAAACTCTTTTTGGGATCTGTGCAAGGAATATACATGAGTTTTCAATTCCGAATTGTGAGAATAGAGAGAGTACACCTTAGAGTACAAGCTCTTCTTCTTCTTTGTAGTGAAAAACACCATTGTTGATACTTGAGCTTGGAATTTGGAGCTATTTATTGAAGAATGAAAGGAATTATTGAAAACACATTTGGTATATTCTCTTGTTCCTTCATTATGAGTAGCTAAATTCCATTCTAGGGGTGTGTGTATGATGGGTGTTTGAATTTGAGAATGGGTGTTGATTATTTGGGTTTATAATTGATTATTATGTTTGGATCTATTGAATCCTTCATGTTTTCATTAATAAGTTGATGGTTGCAAACACTAAATTAGCTTACTATTTGTGTGTTTGCTTAAAGAAGAAATTTATTAATTGGGTAAGGATTCAATAGTGGGGATTTGGGATTTCTACCATAAATTGAGGCTAGAAAATAGCTTGATTTAAGAAATTCTCACCTAAGAGTTGGGGCTAGAAATAGCCAAACTCACCTAAGCCAATTGGTTGGTTTATGGCTCAACTATGGGGTTCGAAAGAGACCATAGTATATATGCTTAGTGGGTTGAAAAACTACTAAGTATAATTTGAACCAAGGCTACTCGCACTCATAATTAAGAAATTTTTTTCAATAATCAACCCCTATCCCATTGCATGACCCCATCAGAAGCACAACCCTAGATTCCCAATCTTGATAAAAAACAATTGTGTTTACGTTGTTATTTTGTTACAATTCAAATTTTACTTCCCAAACCATTTCCCCCACTTTTATTTAGTTGTTTCAACATTTTGCTTACTCTCGTGAATCAACTTGACCATTAGTGGTGAATCATCATACCAACCTCCGTGGATTTGACCCCGACCTCGCATTGGGTTACTTATTATTTTGCTCAACGACTGTAGCCACCTCCTTCAGGAGAGTTATTTTTTACGTCACTCACTCATCACGATGAGTCTCTATGACGAGGATTGTCTTGCTAGGGTGACTCGGCATGATGAGATGACCTCTCATCATGATGAACTACAAATTCCATAACATCAGAAACTTTCCCAAACCCCTCATACATAACAGACTTCATTTTCAGGACAACACGAATTAATCCCGATGCGGCAACTACCATAATTGGAGTTTTATGAACCCAATTTCCATTACATAACTTCCTACCGGACCCTATAATAGTCATATAACAATAAATGGACACCATGCAATCATTACACAAACCAGGATATACCAACCATCTCTAAAGCGCATAACACTAGATTTTCTTCAAAGCTCACCCTCAGCCTGAGATTTTATAACTTTCATCTTAGGGACTTTTCTAGCTAGTTACTTGTGCCCTTAATTTACTATAATGATGGAACAAGTCATTACATAAAATACCAATTAAACAAGTATTCATCCCCAAATGACAAAAAGAAGAAAATAAAGGAAAATGAGGATTACCTAAATCAGTGAATAAGTGTGGATACTTGATTCGCATGTCCGTTTCAGTATCTCAAGTGGCCTCCTCAATAGGAAACTTCTTCCACTAGACTTTTACAAATGCAATCTCCTTAGTCCTTGATTTTCATATATCTCTATCAAAAATAGAAACTGCCTCCTCTTCTTAATATAGTCACCATATTTGTGGTACTGAATCCCAGTGAACAATATAGTCACCATCTTTGTGGTACTTCTTAAGCATGGACACATGAAATACGGGATGAACTTCTGACATACTCAGAGGAAATGCCAATCTATAACCACTGGCCCCACACTTTAAAGAATCTCGAAAGGCCCAATATACCTCAGACTCAACTTGACACATTTCACAAACCATTTAACACCCTTCATCGATGAAACCTTGAGCAATACTTGATCACCTTCCATGAAATGCATGTCTCTCACCTTTTTATCAGCATACTCCTTTTTCCAGATTTGAGCCGCTAGGAGATTTTCTTGGATGAACTTCACCCTTTCTATAGAGTCTATCAGAATGTATGTATCCCATGGACTTACCTCAAGTGAATCGAACCAACCAATGGGAGATCTGTATCTCCTCCCATATAATGCCTTAAATAGGGACATATTTATGCTTGAGTGAAAATTGTTATTATAAGAAAATTCAACGAATGATAGATATTGGTCCCAAAGACTCCTAAAATCCATTACACATGTGTGTAGCATGTCTTTCAATACCTTAATCGTACGTTCATACTGCCCATCAGTCTGAGGGTGAAAAGTTGTACTCAGGTCTAACCTAGTACCCAATTCTTCATGCAACTTCTGCCAAAAGTTAGAGATAAACTGAGTACCCCTATTAGAAATAATGCAAATAGGAACCCTATGCATTCGAACAACCTTCGTATGGTAGACCTTGGCTAACTTAGCCGCATTGTAAGTCATCTGAACAGGAATGAAGTGCACAGACTTTTTAAATCTATCAACAATAACCCATACCGAATAATACTTCCCCAAGGTCTTGGGAAGGCCAACCACGAAATATATGCCTATTCTCTCCCACTTCTATTAAGTAATGGGCATCCTCTGAAGAATGCCACCAGGATTTTGGTGCTCATACTTCACTTGCTGATAGTTCTGACACTTAGCCAAAAAATTGACTATGTCTCTCTTTATTAGACCCCACCAATAGTGTTGCCTCAAATTGTGATACATCTTGGTCACATCAGGATGTATAGAATATTTGGAACACTGAGCCTCAATGAGAATTGTAGGGATTAACTCACCAACATGGGTCACATAAACTCGCCCTTTAATTTGCAGAATGCTTTCATCATCAATAATGGCCTCTTTGGCCTCACCCCACAATACTTTATCATGAATCTTACTCAACATAACATCATCAAATTGTTTTCCCTTAATCAGATCAATAAATGAGGACCTTACCTCAAAACATTCCAACAATCCACCCCTCTCAGACACTCCCAGTCTCATGAAGCGGTTAGCTAGGTTCTGAATGTCCCTAGCCAATGGACATCTAGTAGGATTCAAATAGTCCAAGATAACCATACTCTCAGTCTTTCTTCTCAACGCATCAGCTACCATATTAGCTGATGGTACAGAATGGTAATGTCATAATCCTTGAGCAACTTCATCCACTTGTGTTGTCTTAAGTTCAAGTCTTTCTGAGTGGAAACATGTTGCATGCTATGGTGGTCTGTGAACACTTCACAACGCACCCCATACAGATAATATCTCCAAATCTTGAGAGAAAACACCACCATAACCAACTCTAAGTCATGAGTAGGATAGTTTTTCTCATGCACTTTTAGTTGTCTCGAAACATAAGCAATAACATTCCTCTCCTGCATTAACACAATAGCTAAAGTGGACCGCGAGGCATCATAAAACATAGTAAGGTCCTTACCTTCAATAGCAAGGTAATAATCAGAGTAGTAGTCAACAAAGTCTTGAGTTTTTGGAAGCTCTCCTCACTTTCATATGACCAAACAAAAGGTACATCTTTATGAGTCAAATGGGTCAAATGAGTAGAAATGGATGCAAACCTTTCACAAATCTGTGGTAGTATCTAGCTAACCCTACGAATATATAAATCTCAATATCACCAAAGCGGGCCTAGCACAATTCTTAATAGCCTTAATTTTTTGCAATTCTACCATCACCCCTTCTTTTAAAACCACATGCCCCAAAAAGGTCACAAAAGATAACCAGAATTCACATTTGGAGAATTTCGCATACAGTTCCTTTTCCTTCAACAACCCCAACACAATCCAAAGATGATTTTCATGCTCTTCATCACTCTTAAAATACTCTAGGATATCATCAATAAACACAATAACGAATGAATTTAGACAGGGCTTAAATATTCCATTCATCAAATTCATAAAAGTTGTCAGGGCATTAGTCAGCCCAAAAGACATCACAAGAAACTCGTAGTGCCCATATCTGGTCTAAAAAGCAGTCTTAGGAATATCAGAAGGCTAAATTTTTAACTGATGATATCCAGACCTTATATCAATCTTAGAAAAGAGTGATGCACCCTATAACTGGTCGAATGAATTGTTAATACAAGGGAGAGGATGCAAGTTATGGATCGTAACTTTATTCAGTTGCCGGTAGTCTATGCTCATACATAGACTACCATCCTTCTTCATAAAAAAACACTAGAGCACCCTATGGGGAGGTACTCGGATGAATGAATCCCTTACTCAACAATCCTATAACTGATCCTTAAGCTCTCTCAACACAGCAGGCGCCATTTTATATGGGGGAATAGAAATAGGATGCATATTGGCTCTAAGTTGATACAAAATTCAATGTCTAGATCTGGTGGCATGTCAGGCGAATCTGTAGGAAGTACCTCTTGGAACTCACACACCATAAGAACTAACTCGATAGTTGGGACCTCTGAACTAGTGTCCCAAATATGAGCCAAGAAAGCCAAACACCTCATTCCTATTAAATTCTAAGCAGAAAGGAATGATAAAACTTCATAGGAGCAGGACTATAGTTACCCTTCCACTCTAGTCTATCCAAATTAGGCATAGCCACAGTCACTGTCTTAGCATGAAAGTCCAGTATAGCATGGTGCAGAGACAACCAACTCATCCCCAAGATGATGTTGAAATCCACCATGTCTAGAATCACTAAATCAATAAAAGTCTTTCGCCACTCAAATACAACAGGAAAAGCACAAAAAACCCTATCCACTACCACAGAGTCACCCACTAGGGTAGAGACATTAACAGGATAATCAAGAAACTCACAAATCATGTCAAAAACCCCGGCAAAACCAGCAGACACATATGAAAAAGTAGAAACCAGGGTTAATAAAAACTAAATCCATACAGTCATAGACAAGAATAATACATGTGATCACTACATCTGATGCCTCTACCTCTGGTCTGCCTGGAAAAGAATAGAAGTGATTCTTACCACCTTTCTGTGCACAACCCCTATTGGGATGATTACCTCATCTGCCATTACCACTGCCCTGGTTGGGCTGGGTGCCACCCTTTCCAGATGTATCACCACTCTGCCCACCCTGTAAACGATCAGTATCATACCCATTACCTCTACCTACCAGAGTCAAAGCTCTAGAAGCCTTCTGTTGAACTATCTATTGATAACAAGGACAATTCCTCTTTATTTGACCAACCTCACTGCACTTATATCATTCCCTGTTAATGGTAGGTCGCTGCAGCAGAGTAGATGAACTGACATAACCATCAAATTTGAACAAAGGTTGGCTGGCCACTAATGGACCCCTAGTAGAAACCTGCATCATAGACTAAATGGGGCACGCAGGGTATTCCCGTGAACCCTGACCATAAAAATTTCCCCCAGACTCGAGCATCTTCAAATCACTCTTTATGTAACCCTCCTACCTTACATCCTCAACCTTCTTTCCAAACTCAATAACCTCCTGAAAAGACTTTTTAGAGGATTCTACCTGCAGAGCCAAAATATGAAGCCATGTGTTCAAACCTTTCAAAAAACAGTGGATCCATTCTTCCTCTGTATTAATCAATTATGAATAATAACGAGCCAAAGCATGAAAGCGTGCTTCATAGGCTGCCACTGAAGAATTTCCCTGCTCAATGTTAGAAAACTCATCCCTCTTTCTGTCCCTCATAGTATGAGGATCATACTTCTCTAAAAACACTTGGTATAAGTGACTCCAAGTCAAAAATAGTGCCACAGTAGGCCTACACTCCATGAATTCCCTCTACCACATATTAGCATCCCCTTGTAACTGAAAAAAACAAATTCAACACCATACCTCTCAACAATACCCATCCTGTGTTGTAGCTTATGACAGTCAATGATGAATTCATAAGCATCCTTAGACTCCAACCTATGAAATACTAGAGGTTTCATCTTCACAAACTTACAAAAAAGGTCATGCTCATCGCTGATTATCACCGGACCTGTCACTGGATATGGAAAGATGCCTACTTCTTAAGCCTCATCCATCCGAGGAGCCACAAATTTAGCATGTTGGGTTACCAAATGATGCACAGTAGGAAGTGTCGCAGCATACCCATTCCCTGCCAGTCCACTCAAAAAATTTAGAACCTACTAGATCATATTAGATGACATCGGAACTAGCACTGCACCTCCTTGAATAGGTGCCTCTTTGTTCCCTGAACTGGTAATTCTTCCTCCTCTAAAGCTTCGGGAAGCTGCTCATGCTAGGGAGGATATACTAGCCTTTCCTGAGCTAGAGTTGTAGCCTAGACTTTACCCCTGGTGGGTGTGCCCCTTCTTTCCCTAGCTCTACCTCTTACCCTTTCTCAGTCGTGAACCACCACCTCAACAACTGGTTTTGGCACCCCTGCTCTAGCCTCAGAATCACATGTTCTCACTATCAGCAAGAATAAGAGTGAAAGAGTCATATACCAATTTGGATTGACAAATGCCATTTTGAATCAAGTAATAGTATGAAGGGAGAAAGAAGTTGAATTTTCCTAAAGTCATGTAGCCTCCTAAATAAAAGTACAGACGTCTACATACCGTTTCATAAGACTCCACTAAACACATTCTTGTACGACAAGATAACCTAACCTGGGGCTCTGATACAAACTTTGACATAATCTAACTGGCTGTGAGTGGCACCCACACTAACCCTACGGTGGGAGAACCAACTAACCCGAACCTTAACTTAATTACTTAACCAAATTTTAAGAGAGAATCATATAAAAGAACTTAAAACCATAAAGAAAGTTAAAACTGATATAAATAGTACAGAAAATTTGACTAACTAAAATATCCCCCAAGAACTGAAAGTCATCATACAAGAACTCTAGTCATAAATAATGTCTAAGATATACTAAAATGATCAACATAAATAAATAAGAGTCTCATCATCCAAAAAAAGGACAATGTCTCCAGCAAGATCTATGGTAGCCTGAGATATAGTGCTCACCCTTGGATCAGAATGTCAGCTGCATGTCTAGAGTAGGTCGCGTCTAAGACTCTGGAACATGATTTGCACTTAATAAAAAAAGAGTACAGGGTAGTATCAGTACAAAATACTATGTACAGGAAGGTATCACTGGCTGACTCAATTTAGAACAAGTATATAATCAAACCAAATAACAAGTAAAAGGACACTTCAATACTTAGCATGTAATTCAGTCAACAGTTAGTCATGTCAATTCAAAGAAATAGCAGTAATATCAAGTTCACATAAGTCATCAAATACCACCACAAGAATGTAAAATAATTCACTTTCAATAGTCACAACACATGGAATCTATGTCTACCTATCTCTCATCAATGCAACTATTACCTCTAGTCTTATCTCAATCCATAATACCATCTCACCATAACTGACAATGAAACAAAATGCAATAATAAAAAAAAGTTGTACACACATGCTAATGGGTCTTATTTCTGCCCAATTAGTCATGACTTGCAGGGGACACATCGGGGTACATGTACCCTCTAGAACCATTTCCCATCGGTGCAAATATTAATTTACCGGCTCATGATACTCGATCCATAACAAGTAACAGTGTCAATGAACCTATAGTTCTCAGTTTTATCTCTCAGGATGCAACACAGTACACTTACATAATTTCAAGTTCATAAATTAGTTCATGTATATCTAGCTTATTGGTTCAAGCACAACATGAAAACACTCATCATTCAAACATGTTTGAAGACCAATCACAAGTCAGATAACTCAATTACATACATGTACTAAAATAAGTCTCAAATCTAATTTAAATCGTAACCTACATTGATTGTCGAATTCTCAACCACAAGCTACTTAGAAATAGCCTTGCCCTTCCTCAATTCTTTAGAGCGTTCAAAGTCTATAAACATAAATACAAGAGTAATTAATCATTTACTCTTCATCTCAGGCCTTGAAAATTTAACCCACTAATTCTATATTTATCCAAGGTCTGTAGCATTCTCCAAGGGTCAATTAACCATTAACTAGTCTCACAATATGCATATAATCAACACCCAAAGGGTTTTTAATCAAGTTAACCTCTTTTTAGCTATTTTTATGCCTAAAGGTCTCTGTAGACACACAAATTTTATTGGGTTAAATTCATACAAAATTTGAATTTAATCTATGTTCATTTGGGTTGAACAATTAATTTAGACTTTACAAATTAAATTAGGAGAAACACCCCAAGACATTTAACCCAAATTTGAAGAGAATTCCTTAAAGAAATTTACAATAACTTTTTCTGACTTTTGTTTCGCAACTTGCTTGACTTCAAAACTTATCATACGACCATTTTGAGATTATAATACCTTATAACACATCCTTCTTAGTATATTAGACACTATAAGTCTTACCCCAAAGGCACGGGTTACTATAAACCTTCCAAACAGGCGAGGTGTTACACGAGACATTTCTTTAACTCGAACTTTTGAGTAAGGAATTCCTTTGACCTAGAACCTTGGTTTAATTCTTTGATATTACCAAGAATGTTGTCGGAAAATAATGTTGAAGCTCTAAAATGAGGAACGGCCATAAAGACCAAACAAACGGCCCGGGCACCAAACTACCGTTCCTGACAAGCCATAAATGACTTGGGCTGCTACAAGTAAGCTCTAATGGTACAAGAAAGGCGAAAATGTGTAAATGACCGGAAGGGTCATTACATCATCCACTACTAAAAAGACTTTCGTCCCCGAAAGTCAGAAAAGAAGAAAATACCAGAGATTTAAGAACAGCCGATACCACGCCCGCACTACTCTCTCGGACAACCCGGGTAGCCTCCACGACCGGGCAACACCCAACAGAACGAAAACAAGCCCTAATTTCTTACTAGCCAAGCTAGATTTCAACCTCCAAAGATCTGCCAACCCAAACTGAACCTCGAGAATCTTAACCGAAAAACACCTACACAACATCGAAACCACACCACCAAGGCTATCAACACACAAAACTCGAATCCTCAAAACTATACCAAGTTTACCAGAAAATCCATCAACCCGAAACTCTAACTCATGAACCCGTTGTTCCGCAAAAGCCCCCTTTTTTTTTATTCTGAACTGAATCCTTTAGTACCACAAAAAGGAAGCTGCATACAAGTCGAACACCCAAAGCACCCTCGAAATATCAACTGACACACCGGAGATCCATAGTTCCTACTTATACTTTACCATGAACGAAGTCACCCATTTTATTCAAACTCACTTCAAGCCAAGATATAGGCTACTAGCCTTTGCCATCCAAGATAACAACCCGTAGCATATCATTGAAACTAAAGTTACCTGCCTTGACTGACCACCAACCAACGAACAAACATTTTTTTCTAACATCAAATTCGCTAACTTAACCGTTCCAGGTCTGAATCAGCTGAAAGTGAATGAACCAGGTCAATCTGCCCAAAAGATCCAAGCCAAAACCACGATCCTGCAAGAAGTGTGGTAAGCTTACCACGAAGTCTGTACCCATGAGCCAAGCTCCCAACTCTAGAAAACACTACTGCTACTCCGAACACTCGAACATCATTTGAATGTGAAATTGCCTTACGAATCTCACCTCAGGAAGAAGTCTACCATGCCACAAATATCAAGTCCAAACACCCCGAAGGCAAAGGAAAAAGGTGCCTGGGGTTCAAAGTTACCATCTAGACATAGAAATTTTTGCATATACTTTCAACTCATTCCTTTGGCTCGCATCAACCGCTCTACTAGTTCTGCAAACACCAACCACTTCGAAGCGTATATCATAACAAACTTCTAGTCCATACTGGAAGAGTCTAACCAACAGTGGAACCCTACATAAATAGCAACTCTGGAGGAATCAATTAAATAAGCTTTCAAATCCTTGGCAAATGAATGGTGATTACTAGTCTATACCTGGTTCACTCCAATATCTGTGAGGATTATATACTTTGGGTCCGTGGATGTTTTTAGCCTCCTAAATTGGCAAGCTTCCATGTTAAATTCCCATAATTTTCCCTCCTTAATTCTTGTAGCTTATGGGCTGTTTGAGCCCTCTTCCTTGGTCCATTTCCGCTCAATTTTGGGGCATGAATTCCTGGGAACATGGGGAACATTATGGTGTTTTTTGTTTTCGGCTTTGAATTACGAGGCCCGCAGGGCCGCTTGTGACCCAAATTTTGACCCGGCGATAATTATAGCATTATGGGTATCGTTAGTCTCATTTTAATGTATAGTTTATGTTTATGATAGTTTGATTTTGTTTCGGAACTTCTCGGAGCGATTCGGGCCTGGACATCATCATTCTAGTAGCTTGTCTTGGAACGACAGGTAGGTTACGGTTCAACTCTTTTAGACTTTTCATATATAGGATATAATTGTACTAATTGGAATTCTTGGGTTGGGTTTATTAGTTTGGAACCCCAGACCTTGCCCGTTCTTTCATGTCCTCATTATTTCACTCGTTTGATTGTAGAATTCATTGTAGTTGCTTATATCACCCTTGTGGTCCTGTGTGGCCTTGTATTTGACTATGGACCATAGATGGTGGATTATTTTGTAATGTCCGTGAGTCCCAAACATAGATATTGTGATCATAGGCTGGTTATATGTGTTGTAAAACGATTATAGCCTGTGTAGGGCCAATAGGTTGGTTGTGAGCCGTTTGGCTACTTTTTGTGATTGAGCATGCCATTATCATGCATATAAAGAGGTTTTCCCATGTTTTACTATGGTTTTGGCTATGAGCCTACTATTTTTGGATTTCTAAACCTTGCATGGCCTCGAGGGCCCGTTTTTGGTAAAAAAGGGTTATGAAAAGGGGTTTGGAATTGTTTTGATGGATCTTCTTGGGGTAAAAGAGGTAAGAGGATGATTTTCTCACCAATTTTCATACTATTACTAGACTCGGATGGGCCATAGTTCTAGATTTGATTTTCCTATTGATTCGATATGGTACTAGACTCGGACGGGCCGAGCATCAGATTTGTTTTATGACTGTTTTAGGCCCGGCTATGCCCGGGCACCCTTATTGGGGTTTTTGAGACATGACTAACTGTTTTAGACCCGAATAGGCTCTAGGTATGTATTTTTGAGGTTTGGTTACTGGTTGTGATCCATATACACTCCAGATGATTATTTTGAGGTTGTGAGATTAGTAGGTGGTCGAGGACCTTTATGGACCTTGCCGATACGGACCGAGGGATATGGGCCGAGTATGCTGGAGGAGGGGTATACAGGGTAGTTGAGGTATACAGGTTGTGTCCTTCCATTGATCCTACCTGCTGGGCCTTTAGGCGCTGGAGAAGGTACATATAGGTTTACTGTTCCACCCAGTTTCTACTATTGCATCATATCATCCACCCTTGTTTGATGTTTGTTGAGTGTACGCTCTGGTAGTATGGGATGCCGAAGGGTTTGTCTTCCTTTGTATGTGTTCCTCGGGTGTATGGGCGCCCGTTGGGACTGTAGGTAGATTTATTATTATCCTATCGCATCTCTGGTACTAATTATTGTTATATTCGGGTCCTTATTCGAGGTGGAACATATGGGAGTTATATGGTGTATGCTCTTGGTTCACTTCATGATTATACTTGGATTATTGGATAGTTGTTCCTACCTTGAAGGTGTATTATTGGTATGCTTTAGTAGTAGAATTAGGTTTCAAGCATGATTAGGTTATTTACTTCTTTCCTTCCCTTCCTTCACTTTAGGTTACCGGTATACCGCTTTCTTCTTAAACTCTCTTTATATACTGTTATTGCAAGGACCCCAGGTGAATTCTTTCTTCCTTAACCCATGTTTCGTGATGTATAATTCTATTAGCTAACCTCCTATGTTGTTTTCTTCTTGTATCCTTTTGTGCTAGCTTCCGTGTACTTATTCATTGTTTCTGTGACTACTTGATTCTTTTCTGTTACATTATTGCTCTTATATCTTATATGCGCCCAGTCGGCCTATGATACCTACTAGGTACCTGTTGCTTAGCAATTGGTGCTGATACTACACTCTGCATCTTCCTGGTGCAGATCCTAGTGTGGGCTAGCGCTGCTTATCTTTTGTTGACTTATGCGGGCTGATCTTTTGGACTATCCGAGGCTGAGGGTGAGATCTTGACGACTGGGACTTAGCTTTTAGCTCATCCTTTGTATCTTATACTTTTTTTGCTATTCAGAGATAAATGTGTATATATTATTTTGGATCCTTTGTACTCTGTTGATGTATTTTCGACTCTTATACTATGATACCAGGTTTTTGGTGTGGTTTAACTTCTTCTTATGCATTCCTGTTGCTTATTTCATTATCTTATTTCCCTTGCTTCTGCTTATATTATGCCTTTTCCACTTGCTTGTTGGCTTGTAACCGTTACTAACTATTTTGGGCTATGGGGATAGATTTGCCTATGGGGGGGTTGTAGGTGCCATCATGATCGAGAAATCGTGTCATGACATCTTGGTATCAGAGCGTAGGTTCACTAGTGTCATCGGTATAAGAGCCAATGTCAGTAGAGTCCTGCGGATCAGGGTGGAGATGTCCGTGCTCAATCTTTGGGAGGCTACATGGGCATTTTAGGAAGTATGACTCTCTTCTTGCTTCTATATCGTGCGTCTTATACTTGATAGTTTCCTGAAATCTCACTTATTCTAGTTCATTCTCCCGTAAATGGTTCATATGAGATCATCGACATTGGGTAGGGGCGAGTCTTTAACTCCAGCATCCCCAACTCCAGCTTAGGTCGGGAGGTCGCAGAGGTAGATCTAGGGTACTTGCCCGAGCAGCGGCACCAGTTAAAGCTCTTAGGGTCGAGGGTGAGCCTGAGTATGAGTTTGAGTTTGTTCCAGAGCAACAACACGTGAACCAGGGGATAACCCAGGTACCACCAGCTTCAGCACCAGCTTCTGCATCATCCCCAACTCAGTCAGCAGATATTCAGGGCTTACTTCTACAATTATTGGGTATGATCGGGGATCAGCCTGCTAAGGTAGAACAACCATCCGCTCAGGGCGCAGCCCTGGGTGTTCATAATTTAGGATTGCAACTTTGTACTGTGGCTCCCCATGCTGAGGTTCTTCTGGTCCCATCTATTACACAACCTCTTGCTCCTAGCCTAGCTATGACAGAGACATAGCAGAAGGCTTTGGGTAGATTTCTGAGATTTTCTCCCTTTACATTTGCTGGTACACCTATTCAGGATCTACATGACTTTATCACTACTTGTGAGAAGATGCTACACTATTTTTGTTTACTGGAAACTTACGGTGTTTGATACACTACTTATCAACTAGAGGTACCAGCTAAGTTATGGTGGAGGGATCAGGTTGCATGCATACCATATTCGTCACCTTCATTACCTTGGTTCGAGTTCTATGAGGCCTTTATGGCCAAGTTCTTGCCACAGAGTGATAGGGAGCATTGTAGGGAGCAGTTCACTTGACTTATGCAGGGTTTTATGACCGTATTTGAGTACGAGACTTGCTTTCATCAACTTGCTCCATTTGGGGCTATGATTATCCCCACTGAGCACGACAGAGTTTGTAGATTCATTTGGGGTTTGAGACTAGAGTTCAGACAGTTAGCTGAGATGTTAGTTGCTAAAAAGCGATCCTTCCAGGCTATTGTGGATCATGTACGTACTATAGAGGACTTGTACAACCATGATCTGGGGTCTAGAGATAAGAGGCCTCGATATCAGGGAAGCTAGAGTGGTTCCCAGGTTCATGCCAGTAGGGCCGAGGCTATCAGCCACAGCAACACTAGGGTCATTCTAGCTAACTGGTTCTGGCATCGCTTCAGTCTTCTAGTGGGTCTCAGTTTGAGTAGGGTCAGAGTATCCAACAGGGTTACAGTGGTCAGACACTGAGGGGTTCAGTTTCTGAGACATCAGGTCGTAGTGGCCATACTGGAGCTACTAGTTCATCAAGATAGGATAGGCCTTCAGGGCCTTGTTATGAGTGTGGGATCATCGGGCACTATGCTAGAGATTGCCCCTAGCAGGGTATAAGTTAGCAGCCGCTCAGCTTGCTCAGCCTATCCATGCAATTTAGCCACCAGCTAGAGGAGGTGGTGGTCAGGCTAGGGGTGGTGCCCAGTGAGGCATAATAGGTGGTAGGGATGGCGATCAGACGGTTGGTGGTCGTCATCAATTTTATGTGGTTCTAGGGAGGCCAGAAAGCAGAGGCCTCGGATGCTGTGATTACAGTTATGATTTCTGTGGGCCTTCAGTCAACTTTGGCTTTATTTGATCCTAGATCTACTTGCTCGTATGTTTTTGCCTACTATTTGCCTTGTTTGGGGTTTGCTAGTGTAGATGTTATCTGTGCCTGTATCTGTTTCGACCCCAGTAGGAGATTCTTTAGTTGTGGATCGGATTGTGAGATCCTTTATGATTTCTGTTGGAGATATTGAGACTTGGGGTGATTTGATGATTCTTGATATGCTAGACTTTGATGTGATTCTGGGCATGGACTGGTTATCACCTCAATGTAGGGTTTTGGATTGCTATGCCAAAACTGTTACCATACACATGCCCGGCGTATCCCCAGTTGTGAGGCAGGGTTCTGTAAGCCACGCACTGTCTGTGATCATCTCTTGTCTTTGAGCTGCAAAGTTGATTTCTCGCGGGTGTTTGGCTTATCTAGCATATGTCTGAGATGTTAGTGTTGACCCTTCTTCCCCTAAGTCGGTTCCTGTAGTTAGAGATTTCCTAGATGTGTTCCCTACCAATCTTCCAGGTCTCCCACCTGAGAGACATATTGACTTTGCCATCGAGTTAGAATTGGGCACCAGACCCATTTCTATTTCTCCTTACTGTATGGCTCCAGCTGAGTTGAGAGAGCTTAAGGAGAAACTCCAGGAATTATTAGCTAAGGGTTTTATTAAGCCAATTGTATCGCTTTGGGGTGCTCCAGTTCTATTTGTAAAGAAGAAAGATGGGTCGATGCAGATGTGTATTGATTATAGGCAGCTGAATAAGGTGATTGTAAAGAATAGGTATCCGATACCGCACATAGATGACTTGTTTGATCAGCTTCAGGGTTCAGCCATGTTTTCAAAGATTGATTTGAGGCCAGGCTACCACTAGTTGAGGATTAGAGCGGAGGACATCCCTAAGATAGCATTCAGGACATGTTATGGCCACTATGAGTTCCTGGTGATGTCTTTTGGGTTGACTAATTCCCCCGCAGCTTATATGGACTTGTTGCACAGGGTGCTTAGCCCGTACTTGGACTCATTTGTGATACTTTTCATAGATGACATCTTGATATACTCGTGGAGTAGAGATGAGCATGAACAACACTTGAGGATTATACTCTAGGCTTTGAGAGATCATCGACTTTATGCTAATTTCTCGAAGTGTGAGGTTTGCCTTGAGTCAGTTGCATTCCTAGGGCACGTGGTCTCTAAGGATGGGATTAGAGTGTATCCGGGTAAGACATCAATAGTTTGTGATTGGCCGAGACCTACTAGTCCTACTGAGGTTCGTAGCTTTATTGGGTTAGCAGGGTACTACAGACGGTTCGTCGAGGGGTTTTCTTCCATAGAAGCACCTTTGACTAGGCTTACTAGGAAGGATGTCCTATTTTAGTGGTCAGATCAGTGTGAGGATAGCTTTCAGAGGATTATGGCCTTATTGACTTCGGCTCTAGTGTTGACTTTTCTAGTCGAGGGTGAGAGTTTCTCCATGTATTGTGATGCTTCAGGGGTTTTTCTTAGTTGTGCATTGATGCAGTAGGGTCGTGAGATAGCATATGCATTGAGACAACTGAAGGTTCACGAGCTCAACTACGCTACTCATGACTTAGAGTTGGCAGTGGTAGTCTTCGCGCTCACGATTTGGAGGCACTAATTATATGGGGTTCACTATTAGATATTCACCGATCACCATAGTTTTTAGTATATTACGAGTCAGCGAGAGCTGAACTCGAGGCAGAGGAGATGGATCGAGGTATTGAAGGACTATGACTTCACCATTCTGTATCATTCGGGAAAGGCAAACGTGGTAGCGGATGCCTTGAGTCGGAAGACGATGAGTATGGGCATCCTAGCTTGACTTTTGGTTTCTAAGCAACTGTTGGCCTTGGACATCCAGTCCTTGGCTAACCATTTAGTTAGGATTCAGTTGTCGTATCCTAGCAGTTTTCTCTCTAGTATTGAGGTTCATTCTATCTTGGTTGATCAGATACAGAGCCGTCAGTTTATGAATCGGCGGTTGTGTGACCTTCATGATCAGGTTGTTCGGGGTGAGGCTAGCCAAGCTACTTTGGGTTCTGATGATATTCTTAGATTTGACAGTCGTCGTTGTGATTCGAAAGTTGGGGATTTTATTCAGTTGATAATTTGTGAGGCTCATTGTTCTAGATACTCCATCCATCCTGGCGCAGCCAAGATGTATAGAGATTTGAGATAGCTTTACTGGTGGAGTGGTAAGAAGTGGGATGTGGTGGAGTTTGTATCTCGGTGCTTTAACTATGAACAGGTTAAGTTTGAGAACATGAGACCTGGTGGTTTGATACAGTGACTTTCCATTCCTGAGTAGAAGTGGGAAAGGATCACTATGGACTTCGTAGTTGGATTGCTTCGTACTTGTCGAGGGTTTGACTCCATTTGGGTGATTGTTGATAGGCTGACTAAGTCAGCACACTTCTTGCCAGGTCAGACTACTTACAGTGCAGAGAGGTTAGCTTATATTTACCTTCGTGAGATTGTTTGGCTACATGGGGTTCTAGATTCTATCATTTCAGACCACGACACTCTATTCACATCTCAGTTTTAGAGGGCTATTCAGCGAGATTTGGGTACAGAGGTTCAACTCAGTACCACATTCCACCCTCAGACAGATGGCCAGCCCGAGAGGACTATTCAGGTCCTGGAGGACATGCTTCGAGCCTGTGTTCTTGACTTTGGAGGTTCTTGGGATCAGTTTTTGCCTTTGGCTGAGTTTTCTTATAATAATAGTTTTCATTCAAGCATTGACATGGCACCTTTTGAGGCTTTGTATGGTAGGCATTGCAGATCGCCGGTGGGTTGGTTTGATGGTTTGGAGTCTAGGCCACAGAGTACAAATTTGCTTTATGATTCTTTAGATAGAGTTAGAGTGATTCAGGACAGGCTTCGAGCAGCTTAGAGTATGTAGAAGAGCTACACTAATCATAGACTTCGTTCCTCAGAGTTCAGTGTTGGTGACTTGGTGTTTCTTCATGTATCGCCTATGAAAGGCGTGATGAGATTTGGTAGGTGGGACAAGCTTAGCCCGAGGTACATTGGGCCATTTGAGATTCTTCAAAGGGTTGGTAGTATTTCTTACATGTTATCTTTGCCTCCAATATTTTCAGTTATGCACCCGGTTTTCCATGTATCGATGTTGAGATGGTATGTTCCAGCTGAGTCTCATGTGTTGCAGTGGGACACAATTCAGTTGGATGAGAGTTTGGCCTTTGTTGAGGAGCCGGTAGCTATTTTGGCCAGAGATGTCAGGAGACTAAGATTTAGAGAGATTGTGATTATTAAGATTCAATGGAGGTACCATCCAATTGAGGAGGCTACCTGGGAGACTAAGAGAGATATGTGGGCTCACTATCCGTAGTTGTTTGAGCCTTCAGGTACTTCGTTGTTCTTCACTTTCGAGGGCAAAAGTCCTTTTTAGTAGTGGATAATGTGATGACCCTTTCGATCATTCTCGCATTTACACTTTCTTTGTACTGTAAGAGTTTGCCTGTAGCGGCCCCAAGTCATTTATGTCTTGCTGGGACTAGTGGGTCGGCGCCCTGACCATTTTTTGGTCGTTATGACCGTTTCCCTATTTTTAGAGCCTTAACTTAGGATATCATTGAATTTGGTCAACATTCTTGGTAAACGTGCTCGAAATCAAATTCCAACAATTCTGTTAGCTCCGGAGCATGGATTTTGGTCTTGATGGACCCTTAATTATTGTCTGGGAGCTTTCGGTTTGGTTTTGTGTTGGTTTGTGTGTTTTCTAGCTAGTTGAAATTAAAAGTTTGACTTTGGTCAACATTCAGAGAAGACAACCTCGGATGGAAATTCTGACAGCATTGTTAGCTCTGGAATGTCAACTTTAGGCTAGAGGGACCTTTTGTTTGGGTCCCGAGGCTTCCGGACTCGTTTTAGGCCTTTTGTTCCATTTTGGAAAAGTTGGCCTAAAGTTGGTTTTTAGGCATGGGGCCCACTTTTTATTTTATCGACCTCCGTTAGGATTTTCATCGATTCCATTGAGTATGGAATGCCTTTTTTGTCAAATAGCTCAGGTCATTTGTGTTCGTGAGACCCCGAACTCATTCCCGGAGGTCCGTCCGAGAAATATCTGCCAATGTTGGCATGAGTTGTTGTTGCTGCATTGAGCGTCAGGGCGTCGCCTGGGCCGCGCGTGCGCCTGGGAGCCGCACCTACGTGCCAGCCAGACCTTGGTATCCAGCGCCCCTGCGCATGCCAGCCGCCTGTGGCGTGTGGCCGTTGCTGCTCCAGCGCGCCTGCGATTGCATGGCTGCTGGGGTGCCTGGGCGTGGCAGCTATTTAAGTTTTTCCCCCTTCAAATTCCAGCCCTTTTTCTCCTCTTCCAACTTCGTTTCCACTATTGTTAATAGCTCAAAATCCACCATTCTTCACCTCGTTCACTCCCATATCTTGGAGGATTATATACTTCGGGTCCGTGGACGTTATTAACCTCCTAAATTGGTAAGTTTCCATGTTAAATTCTGTTAAATTCCCATAATTTTCCCTCATTAATTCTTGTATCTTATGGGCTGTTTGAGCTCTCTTCCTTGGTCTGTTTCCTCTCAATTTTGGGGCATGAACTCCTGGGAACATGGGGAACATTATGGTGTTTTTTGTTTTCGGCTTCGAATTAGGAGGCGATGGGCTCGCTTGTTACCCGAATTTTGACTCGGCATTATGGGTATCGTTAGTCTCGTTTTAAAATATAGTTTATGTTTATGATAGTTTGATTTCATTTTGGAGCTTCTCAGAGCGGTTCGGGCTTGGATATCATAGTTCTAGCAGCTTGTCGTCGGACGATAGGTAGGTTACAATTTAACTCTTTTAGACTTTGCATATATAGGATATAATTGTACTAATTAGCATCCTTGGGTTGGGTTTATTATCTTGGTACCCTAGACATTGCCTATTGTTTCATGTCTGTATTATTTCACTCGTTCAATTGTAGAATTCATTGTAGTTCCCTATATCGCCCTTGTGGTCCTTTGTGGCCTTGTATTTGACTCTGGACCATAAATGGTAGGATATTTCACAATGTTCGTGAGTCTCGGACATCGATATTGTAATCATAGGTTGGTTATATGTGTTGTAGAGCAAATGGAGCTTGTGCAGGGCTGATAGGTTGGTTGTGAGCCATTGGGCTACTTTTTGTGATTAAGCATGCCATTATCATGCATATAAAGAGGTTTTTCACATGTTTTACTATGGTTTTGGCTTAGGACCTGCTATTATTGGATTTATAAACCTTGCATGGCCCCAAGGGCCTATTTTTGGTAAGCAATGGTTATGAAAAGGGTTTTGGAATTGTTTTCGTGGATCTTCATGGGGCAAAAGAGGTAAGAGGATGATTTTCTCACTACTTTCCATACTATTACTAGACTCGGTTGGGCCGTAGTGCTAGATTTGATTTTCCTATTGATTCGAGATAGTACTAGACTCGGATGAGCCGAGCATCAGATTTTTTTTATGACTGTTTTAGACCTGGCTACGCCCGTGCACCCTTGTTGGGGTTTTTGAGACATGACTTAGTATTTTACACCCGGATAGGCTTTGAGCATGCATTTTCGAGGTTTGGTTTTTGGATGAGATCCGAAATCACTCCGGACGATTATTTTGAGGTTGTGAGATTAGTAGGTGGTAGAGGACCTCCATAGACCTTGTCAATCTAGACCAGGGGCTACGTGTCGAGTATGTCGGTGGAAGGGTATACAGTGTAGTTGAGGTATACGAGTTGTGTCCTTCCATGGATCCTACCCGCTGGGCCTTTAGGCGCTGGAGGAGGTGCATACAGGGTTACTGTTCCACCTGGTTTCTACTATTGCATCATATCATCCATTTGTGTGAGATTCCACCCTTGTTTGTTATTTGCTGAGTGTACGCTCTAGTAGTATGGGATGTCGGAGGGTTTGTCTTCACCTTGTATGTGTTCCTCGGGTGTATGGGTGCCCATTGGGAATGTAGGTAGACTTATTAGTATCCTCGCATTGCTGGTTCTAATTATGGTTATATTTGGGTCTTTATTCGAGGTATCACATATGGGAGTTATATAGTGTGTGTTCTTGTTTCACTTCATGATTATACTTGGATTATTGGCTAGTTGTTCCTACCTTGAAGGTGTATTATTTGTACGTTTTAGTAGTAGAATTGGGTTTCAAGCATGATTAGGTTATTTACTTCTTTCCTTCCCTTCTTTCACTTGAGGTTACCGGTATACCACCTTCTTCTTAAACTCTCTTTATATACTGTTATTGCAAGGAACCCAGGTGCGTTCTTTCTTCCTTCACCTGTGTTCCATGATGTATATTTCTATTAGCTAGCCTTGTATGTTGTTTTCTTCTTGTATCCTTATGTGCTAGCTTTCGTGTAGTTATTCATTATTTCTGTGACTACTTGATTATTTTTTGTTCATTACTGCTCTTATATCTTATATGCGCACAGTCGTCCTATAATACCTACTTGGTACCCGTTGCTTAGAAATTGGTTCTCATACTACACTCTGTATCTTCCTGGAGCAGATCCTAGTGTGGGACATCGCCGTTGATCCATTTGTTACTCGTGTGGGCTGATCTTTTGGACTATCCGAGGCTGAGGGTGAGCTCTTGACGATTGGGGCTTATCTTTTAGCTCATCCTTTGTATCTTGTACTCTTTTTACTATTCTGAGACAAATGTGCATATATTATTTTGGATGCTTTGTACTTTGTTGATATAGTTCTGGCTCTTATACTATGATACCAGGTTTTGGATGTGGTTTAGCTTCCGCTTATGCATTCCTATTGCTTATTTCGTTATCTTATTTCCCTTGCTTCCGCTTATATTATGCTTCTTCCGCTTGCTTGTTGGCTAGTAGTCGTTACTAAATGTTCTGGGCTACGGGGATTAGTTTACCTACTGGGGGATTGTATGTACCATCATGACTGCGAAATCGAGTAGTGACAAATTCCATACTTGAATACCTCTAACTATGAGATGGAAGGAGTTCTTTTGATCTATGCTATTATGCATGAGTTACCTGCAAATGTTGGAAGATTCATTAGCGAGGCTATGATTTTTTTTTTCATTTTAAGGGTGATTGTAGATGCTTGTATTTTCCTTCGACTATCACCAGTTTGGTTTCCTTGTTTGATGTGAATTTGGAAGGTTTACCAAGGATTGCAAATACTTACTTCATCGGCAGAAACTTTATAAATAGTTTGAACCCTCCTACTGGTCAAAAACAAGTTGCACAGGAACAAATGATTATAGACAGTCTGGAGAAAACAGAGGATGAGACAGGACATCCTTAACATTCAGAAGTTGGTACTACACCTATTGCCTTCCTCCCCGACTTCTGGTTAGTTTAAATAAATTATCTCAAAAGCAGAATGAAATGGCTGAAAACTTAGAAGTTTTCAACACCGAACAGGTTAGAAGAGAATGGTAGTATCAGCAAATATTGCTCATATAACCAAAGAGTTAGTATTTAAAAACGAATCAGAACTTCATGTGCCGAACTTTGGAGAATCAATATGCATATACCTCTCCAACAATTTACGCGATAGGTAATCTGATGAACAATTTTGCTAATGTCATGAAAACTTATGATATTCCTAGTTGTCAGCCTCATGTTCAGGATCTAGGTAGTAGTGGAGGTAATGTTGCAGGAACAAATATCTGTCCAACTTAGCGACAAACGATGTTTGTGCCACCACTCCCTACAATGATGTTCAATTTAAATAGGGCAAGTGGTTCCACACCTGATCCAACGTCATTCGACAACAATAAGTTTAAAACTTTTTGTGATCTAACGACCATCCATAGAATGACGATTGATAGTTCCTCAGTTCCTGTTCACCGAGCTAATGAATTTGATGCGTCCCTCGACTTCTTTCAAGGTAAAGATGCATAAAGTTAAGCTTCGAGCTACTAGAATTATTCATTCAGGAGAATGAATAATTTTAGTGTGGGAGAATTTGGTGAAAGAACTTTGAGATAACAAGTAACATCTTTTTGTTGTAAATAGTCGTAAAAGGCATCTTGAAGATAGTTAACTTTATGGTTGGTATGTTTGAACCTTGTTGAAAGAAGAAAGGAACTATGAACAACAGGTGAACACGCTTTTGTTTTAAATAGTCGAAAGGTAAGCTTGTACCTGTTGGTTTTAGCGTGGCAGTGTTAAATTGTAACACCCGGTACCTTTCAAAACCTATGTGACTAAGTAAATATCGACGAATGTATTTGAGCTCGAGATTGTGAAGGGGTACTTTGGCCTAGAATTTGAAATGGTCAAATGTATATAAGTGTTAAGTTAAATTATAAGGATGAGGGTTTTGAAAATGAGATAAAACAAGTGAGGTACTTGCTCGACTTATCTAAGCTCTTAGGTGACAAGTAGGTGCATCACCTACCTATGCTAACGAACTAAGTTCTGAGGGCCGATTACGGGCAGCAACACCATTGATTATTAGACCTAATGGTAGCCCAAATGAATCTTAAAGTTGGCCCATCAAAGCATGACCAAATCTGGCCCAAACAACTACAAAAGGTGGACACCAATATTGACCACATTTTGACCCAAGAGAATCCCAAAATCAGCCACAAAACTTAACCCTTTTGAGGCCCAAGCAAAGGGTAATTTTGGCCCAAGTTTCTTGACCCATTTTGTCCCAAATATACTCAAAAAATTCGGCCAAAATGTTCCCTTTATACAGACCTTTTGTTGATCAATATTGATCACAAAAAGCTGGAAAAATTCTCTCTTATCTCCTTTCCTTTTGGCAGCCCTTCTCTCTCTTTAGGGTTCTAAGAAGATCAAGATTCATTCAAGCTTAAGGTGAGTTAAACAACTTTTTATCTTGGTATTAATCTACTACATATAGCTAGGGTATCCTATGGTAAGAAAGACATGAACTATGGCAGCCCCTTTCTTAAGATTTAACACATAGAAATTGTGTAACAATTAAGAGATTTCTTCTTCTCTTGTTGGTGTATGTGTAGGGGTACTTAATCTTTTCAAGGCATCAATAAAAAGAGTATAAAACACACCTTCAAGTGTGGTAAGTAGTCTGCCCATAATCATATTTTTGGATTGAAGTTCGGATGGACAATTATTGTTGAATTGTTGGTAAGAACTCACGGGACGGCGATCGGAATCCGTGGGTTCAATGTGTTGATATTGTATTTTGGCATGGTGAGTTGAGTAGGGGATTTTTGATGTGTTTTGTATTATTGGAGGCAGTAGGTTGGTGTTTGTGTGATGTGTATTGGACAGGAGAGAATGGTGTGACGATACACCTTTAATTAATGCAAAATACGTAAATCTGCCCGGGAAATGTTTAGCTACTGTTTTGGAAAGGTTGCATCAGGTTTAAGAGCTAATATTAGCTTCATTATACCCTTGTGTTGTAGATTAACTTAATAAAGGAAAGTCCAAGTTCTGGTAAGCACAATCTTCGAAAGGAACGAGGTATGTTAAGGCTTCTTTATTCCTTATCGGCATGAATCTAGAAATAGAACTCTAAATCTCCGAAAGAAGGAATTTGAGTATTCTGTTGTAAGAGAGCTGATTTGGTAACTCAAAAAGTCTTAAGGAACTAAGTTATACATTATGGTGATTCAAGTCGCCTTCTTATAAAAATCTGATTCTTTTTGCACGAAACGTAAGTTATCCTTTCGTCAAGTTTCTTCTTTGTAGTGTGATCCCTAATCAAGCTTTAGAAAGTATACAAGGAAAGTTAGCAAGTCAAATCCCCATTTATATGTGTTTGGTATGTTGAGTCCAACACCTAGAAATCCAATGCTAAAGAAGTTATCTAAATGAACCTTCATAAATAACAAGAATAGCTTTAAAGGTCAATCTAGTAATACACTTATTATGCGTGGTTTGCATGTTAGTGTGCACCGAGGTGCTACTGCCATATTGAGGCTATTATATACATAGTGTGCACTGAGGTGCTACTGCCATATTGAGGGCATTATATACATAGTGTGCACCGAGGTGCTACTGCCATATTGAAGCCATTATATACATAGTGTGCGCCGAGGCGCTACTGCCATATTGAGGCTATTATATATATGGTGCACCAAGGCGCTATTCTGGTTCAGTGTGGGTTATAAAGAGTGAGTTGTGGTGTGAGTTAATGCATGTGTTGTATTCTAAAAAGAATAAAGGAGAAAGAGCTTAACGAGCCTTACCAATTACAGTTTACAAGTTTCATATTATATCTTGTTCAGATTTACTACTTGCGACTTGCTTTTATGCTTCTACCTTACATGCCAGTACATTATTGTCTTACTAACGTCCCCATTGCCTGGGGGAGTTGCATTCATGCCTGCAGGTCCAGACAGAAAGCCAGATAGACCTCTTCTGCAGGAGTTGCAGAGTTCAGCCATTTTTGTAAGCTCCATTCTTCCTGGAGCTGACGAGTCAGAGGTCTATCTTATATTTTGACCAGGTTATGTATATGTACAGCTTATGGGTAGTCCAGGGCCCTGTCCTGGATATGAAATATTTTACTTACTCCTAGAGGCTTGTAGACGTGTATATGTACATCAATGTTGGGTATGGCCTTGTCGGCCTTGTTATTAGCTATCTACTATGATAATAGCCTTGTTGGGCTTGAGTTGCTTACCTACTATTGAGCTTTCAGTGTTTCAAATTGCTATTCTTAGAGACCTTGTCAGTCTCAGACCCCCAGCAGGTTCAATAAAGATACACTTTATTTTGGCACCCTCGGCCTTTTGGAGCTTCGGGTGTCGGTCATGCCTCCCATGGTTTGGGGCGTGACAAACTTGGTATCAGAGCACGTCGAATCCCAGGGATTCTACAAGCCGTGTCTAGTAGAGTCTTGCTTATGGGTGTGTTGTGCACCATACATATAATCATGAGGCTATGGGACATTTAGGAATTGTTATCCTTCTTTTATTTGCTAGATCGTGCAATAGAGCGAGGTCATAAGATGTTTGAAGTCTAATTCATGTTTTTCTATTCCTTGTTTACAGAAATGCCTGTGACCAGACAAATGAGTAGCCGACGGGTTGGCATAGATACGGGGGAAGGTACTAGTCATTCCCCGCCTATCCGATTGGATAGATTTGAGGCTCAAAGTGAATCACCGACACCAGAGATCCCAGTTCATCAAGTACCTGATGAGACTAGAGGGGATCCAGTACCCCTGACCCCACCTGCTCCAGTGGCATCTGAGATAGCTAGAGATGAACCAGCACATGTAGCTCCTCCACCTGAAGCAGAGGACCAGGACATCAGGAGTGCTGTTCGATTATTGACCCAGATGGTACCCACACAACAACAACAAATTGGGGCATCAACGAGTGCTAGGTCAGGTGGCTCAGAAAGTTCTAGGGCTTGAGAGTTTATCAGCCTAAGTCCTCCTATATTTACAGGCTCTGACCCACGTGAGGATCCTCAGGAGTTTATTGATCAGACTTATCGAGTACTTCGAGTCATGCATGCAACAGTAGTGGAGGCAGTGGAGTTTGCATCTTTCAGGTTACGATATGTGGCCATTTTATGGTTCGAGGCTTGGGATCGGTCTAGGGAATCAAATGCACCCCCAGCTGAATGGGAGGAATTTTCAGAGGCCTTCCTAGCTCACTATCTTCCACAGGAGGTTCGAGAGGCCAGACTTGATCAATTTCTAGCCCTTAGGCAGGGCAATATGAATGTTCGACAGGACAGCCTCAGGTTTAATTCATTAGCCAGGTACGCCCCCGATATTGTGAGTACGATGCGAGCTAGAGTTCATCGATATGTGCGTGGCCTTAAGGATGAATTGATTAAGGGATTAACAATAGCAGCCACACAAGAGGATATGAATAGTTCTAAGATACAGGCTATTGCTCAGACTGCAGAGGATCTTGAAGTACAAATTGGAGATAACCAAAGCCGAGAAAGGGATCAGAATAAGAGGGCTAGATCTATTGGGTCCTATGTAGAGCCACGAGGTAATGTTAGGCCACATTTTAATAGGCGATCATCCCACCCTACTAGTGGTGCCCCATATCAGTTGCAAAGGCAGAGGTATGATCGTTTTTCTCAGACTGGACCAGGCCACAGTTCAGGTGCATTCAGTTCCTATCGCCAGGGGCATTCAGGTCATATGAGGCCACCTTTTCCACCTTGTGTTCAGTGCGGTAGGAAGCATCCTGGGATATGTCTCCTGGGTTCAGATACTTGTTATTTATGTGGGCATCCTGGTCACTTTATGCGAGACTGTCCAAGTAGAGGTAGGGGTGAGATGTCCTAGCCTACTGGGTCGATGGCAACTTTTTCATCTACTATTCGTCCCCCTAGGACAAGCCAACAATCTACATCAGGTCGTGTTAGAGGTAGAGGAGGAGGAGGAGCATCCAGTTCAGGCAGTGGTCAGAATTGCACTTATGCTCTAGCCGGTCGCCAGGACTTGGAATCGTCACCTGATGTTGTTACAGGTACATTGACTATTTTTACTCATGCTATTTATGCACTTATAGATCCTGGCTCTACTCTTTCATATGTTACCCCGCTCGTTGCTGGCAAGTTAGGGACAGGCCCTGAGTTGTTGCCTAGACCCTTTGTTGTATCTACGCCCGTTGGTGAATCTATTATAGCTAGACGAGTTTATCGAGATTGTGCAGTGTGGATTTATGACCGCCTCACTTCAGCTGATCTAATCGAATTAGATATGATCGACTTCGATGTCATTATGGGCATGGACTGGTTAGTTGCATGTTATGCTAATATCGATTGTAGAAATAAGGTTGTCAAATTCCATTTTCCGGTAGAGACAATCCTAGAGTGGAAAGGTAATGCTGCCACACGAAGGGGTAGGTTTATTTCCTACCTTAAGGCCCAGAAAATGATTTCTAAAGGCTATATTTATCATTTAGTCTGAGTAAGAAGCACAGAGGATGGACCAACGACTCTTCAATTGGTTCCCGTGGTGAGTCAGTTTCTAGATGTATTCCCGGATGAGCTTCCAGGAATCCCTCCAGAAAGGGAAATTGAGTTTTCCATTGACCTACTCCCAGATACTCAGCCAATATCAATTCCCCCTTACAGGATGGCTCCTACAGAATTAAGAGAGTTAAAGGAACAGTTAAAGGATCTACTCGAAAAAGGTTTCATTAGGCCTAGTACATCGCCATGGGGCGCACCAGTTTTGTTTGTTCGTAAGAAGGATGGGTCCTTGAGAATGTGTATTGATTACCGACAACTGAACAAAGTTACAATCAAGAATAAGTATCCGTTTCCAAGGATTGATGACCTTTCTGATCAGTTGCAAGGCGCCAAATGTTTTTCAAAGATTGACTTGCGGTCGGGGTATCACCAGTTATGTGTTAAAGGGGTAGATGTTCCAAAAATAGCCTTTAGGACAAGGTATGGCCACTTTGAATTTCTAGTAATGTCTTTTGGGCTTACTAATGCCCCAGCCGCTTTTATGGACCTAATGAATCGAGTCTTCAAGCCATTCCTAGATGTATTCATGATCGTATTTATTGACGATATCCTGATTTACTCACGGTCCAAAGCCGAACATGCTGATCATTTACGTGCAGTATTGCAAACACTTCAGAATCATAAATTATATGCGAAGTTCTCCAAATGTGAGTTTTGGTTGACTTCGGTGGCTTTTCTTGGCCATATAGTTACAGACAAAGGTATTAGAGTTGACGGCCAAAAGATTGAAGCAGTAAAGAATTGGCCGAGACCCTTGAATGCTACAGAGATCCATAGTTTTTTGGGCTTAGCAGGTTATTATCGAAGGTTTGTAGAAGGGTTTTCTTCTATATCTGCACCATTGACAAAGTTGACTCATAAAGCTGCCAAGTTCCAGTGGTCTGATGCATGTGAGCAGAATTTTCAGGAGTTGAAGGACAGGCTTACTTCAGCACCCGTCTTAACTCTGCCAGAGGGCACAGAAGGTTATGTTGTTTATTGTGATGCTTCAAGGATTGGGTTGGGTTGCGTTTTAATGCAACATGGTAAAGTTATTGCCTATGCCTCGAGACAACTAAGAAAGCACGAACAAAATTACCCTACTCACGATCTTGAATTGCAGCAGTTATATTTGCCTTGAAAATTTGGCGCCATTACTTGTTTGGAGTCCATGTAGACGTGTTTTCGGACCACAAAAGTCTACAGTATTTATTCAAACAGAAGGATTTAAACCTAAGGCAAAGAAGGTGGCTAGAGTTACTAAAGGATTATGACGTAGATATTTTGTACCATCCAGGGAAGGCCAATGTAGTGGCCGATGCACTTAGCCGCAAATCCATGGGAAGCTTGAGCCACGTGGGAAATAGAAAGATTGAGATGACAAGAGAACTACATCAGTTAGCTAATTTGCAGGTTCGACTACTAGACCAAGGTAATGGGGGAGTTGTTATTCAAAGCACAGCGGAATCCTCACTTGTGACAGAGGTAAAGGAAAGACAATATGATGATCCAGAATTAATAAGATTGAGGGAGGAAATTCCACAACAAAAGCAACCACTAATAGAGCTTAAGGAAGATGGGGTTCTGAGATATCAAGGTCGTCTATGTGTACCTAACGTCGGGGAGCTTCGGGAGAAAATTTTGGCAGAAGTTCACTATTCCCGCTATTCAATCCATCCAGGAGCGACGAAGATGTATTATGATCTTCGACAGATTTATTGGTGGAATAATATGAAGAGAAATATTGCAGAGTTTGTAGCCCAATGCCCGAATTGTCAACAGGTAAAAATTGAACACCAGAGACCTGGAGGTCTAACTCAAAGTATAGTGATACCTACCTGGAAATGGGAGGTGATCAACATGGACTTTATTATAGGCTTACCCCGTACTTATCGAAAGTATGATTCCATATGGGTGATTGTAGATAGACTTACAAAATTAGCTCACTTTTTGCCAGTTAGGACAACTTATACTGCTGAAGATTATGCCAAGTTGTATATTAGTGAAATAGTTCGACTTCATGGTGTCCCAATTTCTATTATTTCAGATAGGGGTGCTCAGTTTACAGCAAATTTCTGGAGGTCTTTCCATAGAGGCTTAGGTACTCAAATAAGTCTCAATACAGCTTTTCATCCACAGACAGATGGACAAACTGAACGCACTATTCAAACACTCGAAGATATGCTAAGAGCTTGTGTACTAGTTTTTAAAGGGAGTTGGGATGACCATTTGCCACTAATTGAGTTTGCCTATAATAATAGCTTTCATGCAAGCATTCAAATGGCTCCTTATGAGGCTTTATACGGACGAAAGTGTAGATCACCGATTGGATGGTTTGAAATTGGAGAAGCAGGATTATTAGGGCCAGACCTAGTTAATCAGGCAATGGAGAAGGTGAAGCTAATCCTAGAAAGATTACTAACAGCCCAGAGTAGGCAGAAATAATATGCAGATATGCGACATCGGGATTTGGAATTTAATATTAGTGATTGGGTTTTCCTAAAGGTTTCGCCCATGAAAGGCGTTATGCGATTTGGTAAAAAGGGAAAGCTTAGTCCAACATATATTGGACCATACAGGATCATTCGGAGGGTAGGAAAAGTGGCATATGAGCTAGATTTACCCACAGAATTAGAGACAGTCCATCCTGTATTTCATGTATTGATGCTACGAAGGTGCATAAGAGATCCTTCACGTATTATGCCTATCAAACATGTTCAACTTTCTGAAGACTTATCCTATAAGGAAGTACCAATTTATATCCTAGATCGTCAAGTTAGAAAGCTCAGAACCAAAGAAGTAGCCTCAGTAAAGGTATTGTGGAGAAATAATAATATCGAGGAAATGACGTGGGAAGCCGAGGAAGAAATGAGGAAAAAGCATCCCCAGTTATTTATGACTTGAAGATAGTATA
>QJPP01002259.1:0-125130 GCA_003996215.1 Jaltomata sinuosa
GAGGCCTCTGCCTCTGGTCTCCTAGGGACCGCATAAAACTGACGACGACCTCCACCTGCCCGACCGCCATCCCTACCACCTGCTCTACCGCGTGGCGCACCACCTCTAATCTGATGACCACCCCCTCTAGCCGGGGCTGAACTGCCCGTAAAGGCTCGGCTAACTGAACTGTACCCTGCTGAGGGCAATCTTTAGCAAAATGACCCATCGCACCACAAGTAAAACAAGCCCCTGATGGCCTACTCAGTCGAGATGAACCCGCAAATCCCGAAGGACCACCACGACCTGATGCCCCAGAAACGGTACCCCTCGAAGACTGGCAGCTATAGCCCTGATGGCTGCCCTGACCCTGCTCGAACTGGGTACTACCAAAAGTCTGAAGGGAAGACTGAACCGGTCGGCTGGACTGACCCTGATACTGCTGTGGCTGATAACTCCGGCTCCACTGGCCAGGACCTCTACCGCCATATCTGGAACCACTAAAGACACCCTGATGTCGAGGCCTCTTATCTCTGGACCCCTGATCATGTCGCTGTAAGTCCTCCACAGTGCGGGCATAGTCTACAATAGCCTGGAATGACCGACCACTGGCAATCAATATCTCAGCTGGCTGCCTGATCTCTGGCCTCAAACCCCATAAAAATCTGCGAATCCTATCAGCCTCGGTAGGAATGATCATAGCTCCGAACGGTGCTAGCTGATGAAAACGGGTCTCATACTCCGATATAGTCATAGATCCCTGCACAAGGTGAGTGAACTGCTCCCTGCGACGCTCCCGATCACTCTGGGGTAGGAACTTGGCCATAAAGGCCTCATAAAACTCAGACCAGGTCAAAGGAGGTGACGATGGTGGTCTACAAGAAACCTGAGCCCTCCACCATAACTTCGCTGGGCCCTCTAACTGATAGGTAGTATAACCAACCGCGTGAGTCTCCAATAAACCCAGATGATGCAACATCTCCTCACAGGTGGTAATAAAATCATGTGAATCCTGCCCAGAAGTACCCGCAAATCTCGGGGGTGCTAACCTCAAAAATCTGCCCAACGCCTTCTGCTCTGTCTCTGTCATAACTGGGCGAGGAGCAAGAGGCTGTGCAACAGATGGAACCGGAATACCCTCCGCACGGTGAGCCATAGTAGCAGGATGCGCTCCTGAGCTCTGTGCACCCAGGGCTGCTCCCTGAGCGGATGTCTGCGCTACATCAGAAGGCCGCTCTCCAAACACACCCAAAAGCTGCAATAGCAATCCCCGAATATCTGGAGACTGAGCTGTGGGTGGAGCTGGCACAGAAGTGGGCACTGGAGCTGGTACCGGAGCTGGTGGTACCTGGGCTTCCCCCTGAACCACATGCTGCTCGGGCTCTATCTCCACGCTAGCAGCTCTAGCAGGTGCCACTGTTCGAGGCCGTCCTGGACCCCTAGCTGGAGTAGGAGGCTCATCCTCGCGTGCTGCCGATGATCTCGTACGAACCATCTGCGGAAGAATGAAGTAGAACCAATGAGATCTCTAGAAACTTCAAGGGTACAACGCACGACACAGAAGCAATGAAAGAGTTAATTTTCCTAAAATGCCACTGTAGCCTCCCAAAGATTGAGTACGAACGTCTCCACCCCGATCCGCAGGACTCTACTAGACATTGGCTCCTATACCGATGACACCGGTGAACCTAAAGCTCTGATACCAAGTTGTCACGACCCGATTTCTCGGTCATGATGGCACCTACAACCCCCGGTAGGTGAACCAATCCCTGTAGCCCAGAACAGCTAGTAATGGGCTACTGTCTAACAAATAAGAGAACAAGATGAATAAAATAGATAATATGAATGTAAATATATACAAATGCGGAAACTACACCAAACCCCAAGACCTGGTATCATAGTACAGAGCCAAACTACATATATGGAATACAAGTACACCAAAACTATATATACAGATGTCTCTGGATAGAAATAGAGTACATGCAGCAAAAGATAAACTAAAGCTAAGCTCAGATCGCCAAGAGCTCACCCTCAGCCTGAAATAGTCCTCAACAGATCTCCACGCACGAATCTCAACGATCTACCGGCGATGGCCCACACTAGGATCTGCACCCAAAGATGCAGGGGGAGGGGTGAGCACCATATGCGAAGCATAAGGTACCCAGTAGGTATCATAGGCCGACTGGGCACATATAAGATAAAAGCATAGTAATAGACAGAATAGAAGCAAGTAGTCACAGAAATCAACGAAAGATACACAGGAACTAGCCCAGAGGGAAAACAACAGAACCACATGTGAGGCTAGTAAGCAGAATATACACACCAAAGGCACAGGTGAAAGTAAGAAACAACGCACCTGGGATCCTTGCAATAACAGTGCATATAAAATAAGTTTACGAAAGGGACGGTATACCGGTAACCTCAAGTGTAAGAAGAAGAGAGAAAGAATAATAATAGGCATGCTCAAGACATGAATCAATACTCAACTAATCATATCAACCTCAAATCCAGAACCTAACACCCTAGCAGTACCAATCTCATACTTATCCATAATAGAGAACAACTCTGTAAGTAAATAACAAAAGTCTACCTACAGTCCCTCGTCCGCCCATACAACCGAGGAACACAAACAAGTGAAAACAAACCCTCCGGCATCCCATACTACCGGAGCGTACAATCAGTAAACAGCAAACAAGGGTGGAACCTCAAACCATGAATGATATGATGCATGAAGATCTCAAGTGCCATAGTATCTCTGTATGTACCTCCTCCGGCGCCGATCCGGCCCAGCAGGTAGGTTCCATGGAAGGAATCTGCCCGTATACCTCTACTCCCCCGTATACCCCTCTTCCGGCACACGCAGCCCGTAGCCCCTGGCCCGGATAGCAAGGTCCATGGAGGTCCTCGACCCCATACCAAAACTCAGTATCAGAACATGTATCAAGATAGAGTCCCAGTCTCGATATCAAGATATAGATCCAGTCTCGAATATGCATGCCCAGACCCTGTCCAGGACTAAAAATAGTATGAAAATATCTCAAAAACCCCTCCAAGGGTGCCCGGGCATCTCCGGGTCTAAACAGTAAAAAGTCATCTCAGGTGCTCGGTCCAACCGAGGCTAAAAATCATCTCAAATAGTAAGAAAACTCAACTAGCACTCCGGCCCTGCCGAGTCTAGTGATAATCGTAAAACTGATGATTTTAAACCATAAGTGAAATCAATCATTTCCAAATCATTTCCATAAAAAACGGGCCCCCCGGGCCATGCAAGGTTTAGAAAACAGTGTCAGTAGGCCCAAAGCCAAAACCACTGTAAAACATCGATAAAACCTCTTTATATGCATGGAAATGATATGCTCACACACAACAATAGCTGCCCAACAGCTTACAATCAACCTACCGACCCTGCACAGGCCCACAGCTACTCAGCAAGCATAACCAGCCTAGAAGGATAATTCTATGCCCGGGACTCGCGGACATTCCCAAAATCCCACCTTCTATGTTCCAGAGTCAATAAGGCCCTCACAGGACCGCAAGGGTAAATAAATAAATATATCGCCAAATACTACAAACAACGGAGGAATAAAAAATAGCGGACATGAATAAAGCGGTCAAGGTCTGTGGTACCAACCTAATAAACCAACCCAAGGATGCCCATTAATACAATTTTATTCTATATATACGGAGTCTGGGGAAATTAAACCGTAACCTACCTGTCGTCCGACGACAAGCTGCTGGAACACGATGTCCAAGCTCGAACCACTCCGAGAGAATCCAAAATTAAATCGGAATCGGAATCGAATTTGGGAAGGAATAACTTGACAAGATAATTGATTTACTTTATCAAATATATTTTTCCCACCACAAAACCTCACACGTGAAAGAGTATTTGATAATGTGCAAAGTTGTATGAAATAAGTAATATATATATATGCATAACTTTCAGCAAAGTTACTTAAATATATGTAAGTGGATATGCTGCCACCTTTCCATCCACTATTGTTGCCTTCACCTTCCACTTACACGTGGGGGTGGAGGTGGCAACCACTTTCCCTCCGTTAGATATATATTCGGGTATTGCATAAATTCGTGGTAAAATAATTATAGTATTTTAAATATACCATAATTATTAGAAAATCATTTCCAATAAAACCTACTATATTATAATAATAAATTTTAACATAATTAAATTTACTATCTCCGTTAAAATATTACGGAGTATAAAAACTTTATAAAATAAATACGTAAACACTTATATCGTACCAAACATATTTTCATAAGCCTTTTAAAATATTTTGAAAAGGTAATAATAATATACTTTTTACCAAATTTACTTTTTAAATAATATTTCAAATATACGCACGATACTAATAAAATTCTTAAGTTTAGGCTCGTAATTCGCCTACGCACGATTTTGATATTCAAGAATTATCTCGGGATCCTCCCTTATATTTTATCACTGTTTCGGAACTGAAATGGCATTTTAAAACGTAAAATTGAAGCTTAAATCGGGTTAAACCCGACCCGATTCGCGACCCGGTTCGTAACCCGTTTTCTGCCAGACAGTCCGCGGTAAAACAGTCATAACTCTCTGCTCCGAGATTATTTGGACGTGCGGTTTTGTGCGTTGGAAACTAGACTCGTAGACCTTCGATTTGGTATTTCGGGGGACTTCTAACTCTTTATATATTGGGAGAAAAGCCCCGACACATTTGATCCAAAGTTCAGAAAATTGTTAAAGGTCTTACGATATCTTTTGCCGATTTGCTTGACTTCAAACTTAAACGTGGAAATGACCGGAAGGGTCATTACACCTACATCGACAATATATACAAAATACAAACTTTCCTAAACCTTAACCCAAGATCTACCACTACCCCCGAAAAACCAGAGCAAGACTATTTAACCCAAAAACTACATGGATACAACCGGCTGATAGCACAGCCAAAAACAAATCCAAACCTAGTTAGAACTTGTTATAACTACGGATTACTTAGCACCGTATATACATACGACGGCGAAGAGATAAGTGGAATTCCAGAACTCCACAAAGCCTTTATTACATACAAACGAATTACAAAAGGAAGTTTATTTTTTATAAAATTCTACACAGCACCAGCAGAAATATTATATGATGAGATAAAACCCCTAATTCAGGTAGTCAAAATAGGCCTGACCAGGGAAATGATTATACCAGAAGATATATCGCATCAAGCAGAGATACCAAAAGTTGAGATACCAGGATTTTATGCAAACAAAAGAATAATTGGTATATCAACAATTATCCAGGAATTAGCTACAAATTATCTACAAGGCAATGCTATATGGAGTTATTATTCCAGAGATCATTTAATGATCTATGCCAATTCAAGAGAGCTACGACAAGCAGATATGGATGAAGTCCAGAAATGGATTTTATCTTTATTAAAACCAGAACTACAACCAACAACTAGAGCCTTGAAGACAGGGTTCATTTCAGAAGAACTATTAACCAGATACTGCAAGTTAATCGGCCATAAATATCCAGATCATATATGCTCCAAATGCAAAGGAGAAGATAACGTTATTCCAGAAGTTCAGCTTGAATGAATGGACTAACAAAAGAAGGACAGCTTGCAGATACCAAAGATAGCTACAAAGAAGATATTGACAAAAGCAGTTATGTAATTATTGTAATAAGTTTAGTCGTGTAATGTCGGCCAAAATAAACGGCCAATATATTAGACAGATGTAAAATGTAAAAATAGAGTCTTTTGTTTTTATATGTAAAAAGTCGTAAAGTAGGAAAAGTGTGTCGGCCATATGAATAGTATGTTGGCCATATGAATAGTAGTAAAATAGTATGTCGGCCATATGAATAGTAGTAAAATAGTATGTCGGCCATATGAATAGTATGTCGGCCATATGAATAGTAAAGGTCAAACATCTTATCAAGTTCTTTTTCAATATCCTTCTTAATAAATTAACTTGTACATATCTTACGTGAAAATTAAGCTAAAATAAATTATATTATGTTTAAAGTTAATCACTATCTTTTAATAATTATTATTCTTTTATATATTTTATATTGATTAACAATTTAACGTGACGCACACGTGCAACGCACGTACACTAAACTAGTTATATTAAAAGTAGGAAGCTCCTAACTCTAAAGTTGGATTACCATTTTACCCCTCTACTAAATAAAAATATAATTAAATTTTTAATTAAATACTTATACTTTAATTACACAATGATAAGTCCAAGTGTCCAACACAGAAATTCTGACAACTAACAAAATTTATTAATTAAATGGATAAATGAGAGGGTTGTTTCATATGCCAACATAATATTACATTATTGTAGGCTATAAATTTTCTTATTACTTAAAATGTTATCTTTTTCATTCCAATGTTTATTTGCTTAGTCCTTGGAGCTTCTAATGTTACAATAACATTTACCCATATCTTTTAATCATACTTTACTACACTTTATATAAGTAGAAAGAAGAGCGTCCACTTGATACAAAAACTCATTCTTCTCCATAATATTTTCCCCTTTTTTCGTTTGTTATTATATTTTACTTATCCATTCCCATGTTTCAGCTACACTTGTTATCATTTAGATGCTTATATTTATCCAGTGCACTTAATTTATGATTTATTATTTTATTACTTTCTAATAATTTATTTTCTTCTTTGTTGTTAACCAGATATATTTTCATCATATATTTGTGGCTAAAGGCGGTGTCCATGTATCTGTTTAGAGAAGAGTAGAAGACCAATCACAAGTATCCGCAGATTTTATTTTATCCGCTTGTAATCCTAAAGATAATGTACTACTTCTTTGATTGTCTTATTTTGTTTTGATTGTTTTCTTTACTTTTTCTACCTGAAACCTCGGATATGAAACTCAAACAATTAAGAGTTGACTTGTATTTTGATAAATTATTAATGATAATTTAGGTAGAAAACTCACACACCTTATAGTTCAGGTATGACACTCAAAAAGTTGAAATATTTTAGGTGTATTTTTATCCTTTCACTCTTTAAATTAAGGAACTGGTTCCATTGTTAGAGTTGTAATATCTTTTTTTTTTCTTTTCTCCCTATAGAGTGATAAACATTCAAGAAATTCAATGTCAATTAGTGTTGTGATAATTAAGTATCAACAACGACAAAATCAATATTATTTCAAATAATAAAGGACAAACGTGCAATGCACGTTTCCAAAACTAGTAAAAGTAAAATAAGTTAAACTAATTGATTATTTAAGATATTATAAAATGTATGGAAAGTTTCGGTCAAAGAATGACTTGTTTGAATCTCAAAATTCAAAAAGTGCCACATAAATTAGTACGGAGCGAGTAAGTTTTTAATCTTCAATTATTTATGGTTGGCAAATCAGTATTCGTTTTTTCTTCTTCTAAAATTCTCTAATGGTGATCAATATATATGTTCAAAAATTAATTAGGTTAATCATGAATATTAAGCTCCCTTTGATCATATATTTTGAAGTTGAAACTTGAAAATTTGATGTTTTTGAAGTTGTGAATTTTGGAATTTAAAGTTGCGCTTGGACGTGCATTTTACTTAAAAAAAGAATTAAAATTTTGTGAGTGAAAGTCCCAAAAACTAGTCTAAGCCCATTTTTGGGAACACGAAAAATATTTGAATATCAGATTTCATGATCAGATATATATTTAACGATACATTTTCAAAATCTACTCTCAAAATTTAAGGCCAAACTTTAGTTAAGTCGGCACAACACGGGCATTGAAAAATAAGATACTTGAAAATGAATTCGGCTCAACTTGGGAAGTAGTACATATAACTATCTATATACATGTAGCTTTCACAGAAGTAGGCTATTGTTGATGCAAAGCAAACTGTAATGACCCTTTAGGTCATTTTCTCTGTTTTCATGCATTTTCAGTATTTTGAGCTTTCCCATAATGACTACAGGTCATTTATGACTTGCTGGGACAATCAGTTTAGTTCCCAAGCAGTTCATTTGTGTTTTGGAAGATTTTACCTATTTTGAAACTCTTAAAGTTGAAAGAGTTGACTTTGGATAACATTTGGAGTAAACAAGCTTGGATGAGAATTCTGTCAGCGCTGTTAGCTCAGGAGCATGAACTTTGGGCTAGTGGGACCTTTGGTTTGGGTCCCGAAGCTTTTGGACTCATTTTGGGTTATTGACTGGTTTTTGGTTAAAATGGATGGTTGGTTGTGGGACCCACTTTTCATTGAAATGACCCTACGTTGGGAATTTGATTGATTTAACTGAGTTTGAAATGCCATTTTTGATGGGGTAGTATATTTCATTTGCATATGTGGGGTTCTAAATGAACCCCGAGGGTCCTTTCAGAGACTTTGGGAAATTATTGAAGCTGCTGATGCAGCTGGTGCTGGTACAATTGATCCTGTGGAGCTGCTTCTGTCGAGAGCCAGCGACACAAATAAAGGCTGCTGATGTTAGTGACTCCCGCTCCTTTGGAGCTTGGCTGCTCCAATAGAGCGGTGCCTAGATGTTTGGTTGCCACTGTGGCTCGTAGCCGCTCTTGCAAAGCCAGAGGAAATTGTTGACCTCCGTTCTTGCGAGCTTTCCTCCGCTCCTATGACGTTGATCATGCGATGAATGTTTCGTATGAGAGATGATTTCTTTGTATTTTAAAGGACTTCTTCCTCTTTTATTTTAAGTCTCAAAGTTCATTTTCTCCATTAAAGCTAAGCTCGGTGAAGGGGGTCTTTCTTTGAATCTTGGCAATATCTAGAGAAATTGAGGTAGTTCTCTTCCCCTATCATTCTATTACACGACTAAGCTTCAATTTTGCATTTTATTCTGTGAATTGGGTCTTTAACACATGGTTTTTATCCATCTTTAAAGTAGGCCTTTTGGACTATTTGATGTCCACATCCACTCCTGTTTCTGCCCAAATTCAGGGCATGCATTCCTCACCTTGTAGGGGACATAATTGCGGAGTTTGTTTTCTTATTTTGTCAATGGGCCTCGAGGGTCAATTTTTGACCCAATTTATAGCCTGAATTTTAAAGTAGTGATATAGGTATTATTATTCTTGTGTTAACACATAGATTATTATTTTGATAGCATGGAAGTTGTTGGAAGCTTCTCGAAAGGGAAAAGTTCCAGGTTAGCAGGTTTGTGAGCACATGTTTAGCTTCCAGGTAGGTTATGACTTAACTACTTTTAGACATAGCTCGAGTAAGGTATTTGTATGATAATTTGCTAATGGTTGATGGTATATTATGGCTTGAATACTTTATATCTAGGTATTTATAACGCTATAGCTTGTTTAGGGGCCATAGTGTAGAATTTTGCTAAGGAAACCTTGTCTTAGAATGTGTAGTATCCTTTGGATTAGATTCAAATGCTTTAGCTTAGTTTAAGTTTCTTGTGGCCTTAAGGTTATTTAATTAGGGACCCTTAGTATAGATTTAGAGGTGGGTTTTTAGATGGAATAGGTGCTTACTATTGATTTATATTTGTTGCTTCTTTCTCATATTTTATCTCGTGTATTGTATATTTATAGGCTCAAGGCCGGGGATGCTGGATTGGCTGGAATCTAGGTCAATATGATTTTCTTTTTTTCTTAAAGTTGGTTAGTTACTTGTATTAGCATAGTTTCAATTAGTTGTTTGCCTTAGCTTAAGCTTCGGTTAGTTGACTGCCTTAGGTAGGGGTTCCTAGGAATGGGGAGTTAGTGTACTATTTTTGGATAGTACCAACCCTAGGATAGTATCCTTTCTTTAGTTCATGGACCTAGTTTTCTTTAGTATGACATGGTTTGACTTGGTTGTGATCTTGGGTATGATTATTCAACTCATTTCTTAGACTATTTCTAACTTCATCATGGTATATGGGTGACTTGGTTTAAGACACTATTTTTGGTTTTAAAAATGAGATTTTCGGAATACTTTAGATGACTTTGGCTTCCTTAAAGAAAAATGGCCTATTTCTAGAAAGATTGAATATTTAAACTTGCACACCCGAGGAGACTCGTGTTCTGGGCAGTTTTACTGGTATTTGGGATTGCATGGCCGAGGAGCACATATTCGGATTTTATTTTTGCATACATTGATGAGCTTACAGGAAGCCTACAAAATAATCCGGGGAGCCTGCGGAGTGGCCTACAAATCTATTTTGGGGTTATTACTTTCCATTGTATTAGCCTCATCTTGCATTGCACCCATCTCATGGCACTATTCCATATTCATTTCCCATCATGTTTGGTTTCTAGTTGTATTGTGTGTTGTTTGTATCCTCCGGGCTTATGGGGGTATGGTTGGATTTGTTGATTGCCATTTGTACCTTCTTGGATTATGGGGGTCTGGTTAGGTGGTAGCTAGTTATTACTTTATTCTTCCCGAGTTAGTTAGTTAGATCGCTACTTGCACTTTTCTGAGTATTTATTATACTTCCCTTAATTATCTAGGATGTGACCTGCTAATCTATTTCTGACCCTTCTTTTCTTACTCTTAAATATATATTTGTATTTTATTATACTTATATCTTATTTGATCTTAGTCTGCCTATGATACCTACTGGGTACGGCGTGTTTTGATACTCATGCTACACTTTTGCATCTTATTTCTGATGCAGATCCTAGTGCGAGTTATCACTTTTGACGTCATCCTCGTGCAGAGTTTCTGATTGGAGATATCGGGTGAGCTCTTAGTGACCGGAGTTGACCCATCTCTCTCTACTTTGGACTAGTCTTATTTTGTACCTTCGGAGAATGTTCTGTGTATATATATTATACCTATCTAGTACTCTGTATGTTATAGTAGCTATAGTACTGGCTGATACCAGGTCTTGAGGGATCTTTTGTATATTTTGGCTCCTTTTCCTCCATATAAGCATGTTAGTTTATATTTCCGTTATTTAGTATAATTATCCTATTCTTATCTCTTTCCCTTGTTGGCCCGTTGTTTGTCGCTCGGGGTTGTGGCTTGGCTTACCTACTGATGGGTTATAGTAGGTGCCATAATTACCTAAGATTTTTAGGTCGTGACAAAGTGGTATTAGAGCTCTAGGTTCATCGATTTCAGTGGTACAAGAGCAAGTGTCTAGTAGAGTCTCGCTGATCGGTACGATGATGTCCGTATCCTATCTGCGGAAGGCTATAGGTTATTCTTAGGAAAATTCCATCTTTTTGATTCCTTATCGTGCATTCTTGAATTTGTCAACTTCTAAACTTCATCTGTTCCATTCCTTCTCAGGATGGTTAAGAAGATTACGGCAGTGAGTGAGGACGAGGCTCCTGCCCATATTGCTGCAATACTTTCTCCAGCGCTAGGGATGTAGACTGAGGGTATACTGCCTTAGCTTGAGGATTTGGGGCAAGCCCAACCTTCAATAGGATTTATGGCTACATCAGTTCTTCAGGACACTATGGCTAGGACTCCGTGTCTTTTGGAGGGTACATCACAGGAAAAGACAGTGCCCGGTTCATCGAGCGATGCTATGGTCAGGGATAAGTTTGTGAATATTCAATAGGGTTCTATGCCTGTTTTGAGTTTGAGGCGAGGTTTCACGAGATGACTAAGTGCGCTACCATAACTATGCCTAGAGAATATGAGAGAGTGCAAAGATTTATCAAAGGGTTAATATCACCGCTCTATTTAGTGACAGAGCACTTGGTGATAGTTGGGACTACTATCCACAGAAGATATATATAACACAGAACACAGGTGAAGGAAAGAAGAACGCACTTGGAGTCCTTGCAACAACAATATATATAAAGAGAGAGTTTAGAAAGATGGCAATATACCAGTAAACTCAAGTAGAAAGGGAATGAAGGAAAGCAGTAAACATAATCAAGCTAGAGCCATATAACAAATGGAATCATGCTTTAAAACACCACTCAAGATCAGGGAAATCAGATAGAAATCTCACGATTACAACCCTAGGATGGGATAAACTAAGCCAGGAAGAAACCAAAACCACAAATCAGCACCATGAAAGAGGGTAGGACCCGCTAACCCATAAATACTTAGAAGGCCACATAAATAGTGCCTCAATAATCTAGGAACCACTAGTCCATCAATAATTAAATGATCCAACAATCGGAGCCTCAACAAGCTATAACCTACTAAACCAGTATGTATCGAAGGTCATGATAATCTCTATAATACGAGATCAACAATAATATCTACCTACAGTCCCAATGGCCGCCCATACAATCGAGGAATACAATCAACTGAAAATAAACCCTTCGGCATCCTATACTACCGGAGCATATGAGCAAATATCTAACAAGGGTGGAATCCAAATACAATATGCATGATCATGTGATATGATGGAACCGGTGATAGTAACCCCTGTATGCACATTCCCCGGCACCCATATACCCAGCGAGGACCCATGGTGGGACATACCCACTATACCTCAACTACACCATATACCCCTCCTCCGACACACTAGACATGTAGCCTCAGGACTTGGATCGGTAGGGACCATAGATCTCCTCGACCACATATAGTAATGAACGTGAAATCTCAAGGAATCAGAACCTCATATTACATGCCCAGAATTGAACAACATCTAAAATATTAGTAGTGATCTCAAAACCTTATCAAAGGGTGCCCGAAGTGTATCCGAGTCTAAATCAGTAATCAAGTCTTAACATCCCTTATAAAGGGTGCATGGAGAATATCCAGGTCTAAATACGTCATAATATCATATCTAGAACTCTGGCATAGCTGAGTCTAGTATCAGTATGAAAATTATGTTAAAATCATCGCAATATCCTCTTTACTCCAAGAGGTTTCATAAAAGTCTGTTCCAAAACCTTTCATAATCACTTTACCAAAAATGGCCCTCGGGGCCATGCAAAGTTTAGAAAATCGTTTATAGTAGTTCCGAAGCCAAAATAGTAATAAATCATACAACATAATCCCTTGCATGAATAATATGCTCGCAAATAATAGAGTAGCCAAACGGCTCACAAACAATCCTATCGGCCCTGGACAGGTACAATATGCTCTATAACATAGATATCCAGCCTAAAGTAATATCACGATGTCTGGGACTCACAAACATTCCCAAATATCCCACCGTCTATGGTCCAAAGGCATATACAAAGGCCACACGGGTCCATAAGGGTAATAATTTAACACTATAACAAATACTATAAATAACACATAAAATAAATGGACCGAAGAGGCGGACAGGGTCTGGTGGTACCAACCTAGAAAAACCATCCCAAGGATGTTAATTAATGCAATTATAGCCTATATACGCAGAGTCTAGGTAGGAAAAGCCATAACCTACCTGTCGTTCAATGACTAGCTACGGGAACGACGTCATCATAGCTCGAACTGCTCCGACAAAGCCCAAATTACAAACACATTATCAAAACAATATTCTACATGTCAAAATGAAGCCAATGATACTCATTCTACTATAATTACAACCGAGTCGAAAATCAGGTCAAAAGCATGCCCGCAGGGCCTACACCTAAAACTAGAAATGAAAAAATGCATGATGATCTCAACAAACCCAAGAGTGCATGCTCTAAAATTGAGTGAATTTGGACAAGAGGAAGGGCCCAAAATAGCTTGCTAAAGTGATGAATTAAAGAGGGAATTTCAAGAGTAAAAATAGTAATTTAAAGTAAGAAATTACTTACCACGAAGAGATGAAGCATGCCAAAGAAGAGAATTCTCTGAACCCACGATCATGCAACCAAAAATGAGCAGCTTGTACAAGGATTTTTTCCCCAAGATTCTGAAACACAACAATGGAGTTTACAATGGAGAAGAAGAAGCAAATTGAGGAAGAAAAAGCTTACCAAAAATGATGAGGGAGAAAGAAAATCTGCCAACTAGATGAAATCCCCAAAGCTTAGAACTGATAGGAGAAATTTCTAGAGAGGAAGCACTGATTTAGAGTTGGGAAATTATGAAATGTAGGATGAAAATCAAAGAAAAGAATTATATAAGGGTGGATGCAGGTCAGTGCCATCAGCACTGGAGGAGCGCTATAACATTGAAGACAGGTAGGAACTTAGGTTCTATCATGCCAAATGAGTGCCATCGCATAGACGGGCAGGCGTCCAGGCGCTGAGGTACCATCGCGCAAGCAGGGAACTATCGCGCTGGTAGGTGGCCAGGTGCTTGAAAGCTATCGCTTTGGCCAAGTGCGAACGCACTGAAAGTCGGGCATCTGGCTAGTTCCATTGCACTGCTTGGGCACCATTGCACTGAAGGCCACAAGCTACAGAAAACCAGGTGAGCTAAAAACTTTTATGGGGCATTCTGGGTATAATCAGACCTCGCTACTCAAGAACAAAACACGCTATTAGAGTGGAAATGATGTTTCGAACTCAACAGAATCAACTAAAATTTCTTATGAGGTTGTTCCGAAAGAATGTTGACCCAAGTCAACACTAGCTAAAACTAACCGAATATCAAAAATGATCCTGGCTCATGTGGGACCTAAACTAACCACCCACCTAACCCAAACTCAGCATTCCGGAGCTAACAATGTTGGCAGAATTTCCATCCGAGGCCATCTTCTCCAAATATTGATCAAAGTTAACCAAACAAGCCTAAATGGCTTTAAAACATAGAATGAGAGAGAATTCCAAGCTAAAAAGCTCTAGGATCCCGACTAAAGGTCCCATTAGACCAAAGTCTGCACTCTAGAGAAAATGAAACTGTCAGAATTCAATTTCGAGCATGATTACATGGAATGTTGACCGAAGTTAATGATTTCTTTAGTTAAGGTTCTAAAATAGGAAAATGACCATAAAGACCAAATAGACGGCACAGGCACAAAACTACCAGTCCCAGCAAGCCATAAATGACTTGAGGCTTCTATAGGCAAGATCTAACAGTACAAAGAAGGTGAAAACATATAAATAATTGGAAGGGTCATTACCGTCTATATGTCGTCACTATAAGTACAATCTTCATTATCATCAGCTAGTTTTTATATTATTTTCTTTGGAGGTTTGCATATTCTTATATATATCTACTTACTCACTTCTTGTCTGGGTGTACTATGTGAGTCTTGCTAGTGCTTATGTGTATAGCTACCCCATAGGAAAATTTTTTTAGTAGTGAATCAAGTGTATCAACCTTAGGAGGTTACTATCTTGAGGTATGATGTGGGGTAGGCCTTGATATCCTAATTGGTGGTTTTTACCATAGTTCTAGGCTTAGTTTGGTTATCTCATTGTCTAGCAGTTTAGGGTGGTTTTTGCCAAGATTGCTCTCTTGCTTATGCCTAGAACCCCTCAGTCGGTGTGGAACGGTGTTAATAGCTATGTGCCAAGAGAGTTGTATCACTTATGAGGGTGCGATAGTTGGTAGGTTAATGGTTGGTTGTATTATTTGTCCTATGTTTGTGGTACTAGTGTCGACGTTTATCACTTGGGTCAGTTTCTGCAGTTAGCGAGTATTCAAGGTGCGGTGGGGTTTTATAAAGGTTGATTTGGGGTCAGGTTACCACCATTGGAGGATTTGGGCAGTGCACATTCCAAAGGCTACTTTTATGACTCTTTACATTCACTATTAGTTCCTATCTAGGTCCTTTGGTTTGACCAATACCCCAACAATATTTGCGAATTTGATGAATTGTGTGTTCAAATCCTTTCTAGTTTTGATTGCAATAGTATTCATCAATAACATCATAGTCTACCCGAGGAATAGGGAGGAGCATGATCTGCATTGAGAGTTGGGTTTCAGACTTGGTGGGCCAGCAGGTTACTTTAGATAATTAGTGAAAAGTTTCCTTCGGTTGCATCACCATGACTAAATTAATTCATAAGATTATTCCCTTTGATGAGTGTGAGTCAAGTTTTCTAAAGCTCGAGCCTCATGGATTTTAGAAATGATTCGAACTCTTCCAGTTGAGGGCCAAAGGGTTATTGCATATTGAAAGGCATCTAGAGTTTGTGGTTTAGGTATCGATGCAGTACGTAGGATAGATGCTTTGAGCCAAAAGGTGGTATGTACAAAGGTTATGGCATTTCTAGTAGCTATGTTGTGACCCTTGGCTTCAGGCATCTAGTCCTTCACCAATAGGTTGGTTTAACATGAAATTTCAAAGTATGGCAGGTTCTTGCTTGCATTAAGGTTAGTTCTTTATGGTTGGAAAAGGTTTGGGTTTGATAGTTTAGGGATGTGGAGTTGAGGGTGACTCGGGATAAGGTGCTGAGTAGTGAGTCTAGGAAGGTGAAATTTAGATCTAGATGTTTAAGAATCGAGGGTCATAGTAGTGTTTCTAGATTTGGAATTTGATTGGATGGCTATGGACTTTGTAGTAGTCTTTCCATGTAATTTGCGGAGATTTTATGTTGTTTTGGGTAATCATGGGTAGGTTGTTCAAGTCTGTTCACTTTTTGTTGGTTTAGACTTCGTATCATTCAGAGAGGTTAGCTCAGGCCTACATTCGAGATTTCGTAGATCTGCATATGGTGCTTGTTCCTATCATTTTTTATCATGATGTCTCATTTACATTGTATTTTTGAAGTGTGATTCAAAGAGAGTTGGGCGTCTGAGTTGAGCCTAGCACAGTTTTCTACAGTCAGACTGATGGTCAGTCAGAGGTGAGCTATTCGAGTTCAAAAAGATATCCTTTGAGCATGTGTTATGAAACTTTAGAGGTTAGTGAGACCAATTCTTAGCTTTGGTAGAGTTCGCATCTAGTGATAGCTACCACTCAAATGTTTGGATGACGCCATTCAAGGTGTTGTACGGTAGGAGGTAAAGGTTGCCAGCGGGTTGGTTTGATGGTTTTGACGTTAGGTCTTGGTGAACTAAATTATAGTGTGGTTTTATGGTTAGAGTGTGGATAATTCAAGTAAGGCTTCATATGGCTCAAATTAGGTAGGTAAGAGTTAGGCTGGTTGGAAGATTCATGATTTAGAGTGCCAAATTAGTAATTGTGTATTCTTTCATAATGAGGTTTGGGTGGAAGGGGAATCTTAGCCTTAGGTTTGTTGGCATATTTGGGTTTCTTCGGCATATTAGGAAGATAGCCTTTTGAGTTAGCCTAGTCACTAGCTCTGTTTGATGTTCACCCTGGGTTCCCCTATGTCTATGTTGCGAAGGTATGTTTTGGGTGAGTCTCGCGTGCTTCAGTGGGAGTTGGTTCAGTTAGATGAGACTTTTGTTTTCTAGGAAGAGCTTGTTACTATTCTGGGTAGGCATGTTAGAAGTCTGAGGTTTGAAAAGTTTTTGGTTGGTAAAGTTCAATCGCCCAGTCGAGGAGGCTCCTTGAAAGCCGATCTCGACATACGGACCTGATATCCACACTTTGTTATCCTTTGGATTCTTTTTGTTTCTTAACTTTTGAGGATGAAAGTTCTTTTAGTAGTGGATGTTGTAATGACCCTCTTGGTCATTTTCTCTATTTTTGTGCATTTTTAACATTACTAGGTTCCCACAGCGGCTACAAGTTATTTATGACTTGTCAGGAGAGTCAGTTTAGTTCTCAGGTAGTTCATTTGTGTTTTGGAAGAGTTTCGTTGTTTCGGAACTCTTAAAGTTTAAAGAGTTGACTTTGGTCAATATTCAAAGTAAATGGGCTCAGATGAGAAATTTGTCAGCGCTGTTAGCTTTGGAGCGTGGACTTTGGACTGGTGAAACCTTTGGTTTGGGTTTTGAGGCTTTAAGACTCATTTTGGGATATTGGTTGGTTTTTGGTTAAAATGGATGATTGGGTGTAGGACCTACTTTTCATCAAAATGACCTCCGTTAGAGATTTTATTGATTTTGTTGAGTTGGAAATGCCATTTTTAGTAGGGTAGCATATTTTGTTTGTGTACACGAGGTTCTGAATGAACCTTGAGGGTCTATTTGGAGACTTTGCGAAATTATTGAAGTTGTTGATGCAACTGGTGCAAGTGCAGCCACTCCGGTGGAAAGCCAGCCACACCAGCGAAGGCTGCTAATATCAGCGGCTCCTGCGCTGCGATATTTGATCGCTGATGCGGCTCATGGATGCTTTTACGGAGGTAGAGGAAATTGTTGACCTCCACTCATGCGGGCCTTCCTCCGCTCCTACAATGTCGCTCATGTGATGAATATTTCACAAGAGCAACGATCGCGTGTATTTTAAAGGTCTTCTTCCTCTTTTATTCTAAGTCTCAAAATTCATTTTCTTCATTAAAGATAAGCTTGGTTAAGAGGGACTTTCTTTGATTCTTGGCAATTTCCAGAGAATTTGAGGTAGTTTTCTTTCCCTGTCATTCCTTTACGCGACTAAGCTTCAATTCCGTATTTTATTTCGCGAATTGGGTCTTTAACCCATGGTTTTTCTCCACCTTTAAAGTAGACTTTTTGGACCATTTGACATCCGAATCCATTCCCGTTTCTGCCAAAATTCGGGGCATACATTTCCCACCTTGTAAAGGACATAATTGCGGAGTTTGTTTTCTTATTTCATAGATGGGCCCCAAGGGTCAATTTTTGACCCGATTTCTGGCCAGAATTCTGAAGTAGTTATACAGGTATCATTATTCTTGTGTGAATGCGGAGATTATCATTTTGATAGTGTGGCAGCAGTTGGAAGCTTCTTGGAAGGGAAAAGCTCCAAGTTAGCGGGTTTGTGAGCGCATGTTTGGCTTCTAGGTAGGTTATGACTTACCTACTTTTAGACTTAGCTCGACTGAGGTATTTGTATGATGATTTGTCAATGGTTGCTGGGATATTATAACTTGAATACTCTATATCTAGGTATTTATAACTTTATAGCTTGTTTAGAGGCCTTAGAGTATAATTTTGCTAAGGAAACCTTAGTTTAGGTAGTCATTTTCTCCTTTTAGACTTGGCTTAGAATGTGTAGTATTCTTGAAATTAGAGTTAAATGCTTTAGATTAATTTAAGTTGCTTGTGGCCTTGAGGTGATTTAATTAAGGACCCTTAGTATAGATTTAGAGGTGGGTTTCATGATGGAATAGGTGTTTACCGTTGATTTATATTTTCCTCTTCCTTCTCATATTTTATCCCGTGTACTGTATATTTGTGGGCCCGAGGCAAGTGATGCTAGATTGGTTGGACTCCAGGTCAGTATGACTTTTACTTTACTTAAAGTATGTTAGTTATATGTATTGGCGTATAGTTTTGATTAGTTGCTTGCCTTAGCTTAATCTTCGGTTAGTTGACTGCCTTAGGTAGTGGTTCCTAGGGGATTGAGAGTTAGTGTAGTAAATCTGGATAGTGCCTACCCTAGGATAGTATCATTTCTTTAGTTCGTAGACCTAGGTTTTCTTTAGTATGGCATGGTTTGACTTGGTTGTGATCTTTGGCATTGTTATTCACCTCATTTCTTGTACTATTGCTAACTTCATCATGGCATATGGGTGACTTGATTTAAGACACTATCTCTGGTTTTAAAAATGGGATTTTAGGAATACTTTAAATTACTTTGGCTTCCTTAAAGGAGAATGGTCTATTTCTAGAAAGATTGACTATTTAAACTCGCATGTCTGAGGAGACGCGTGTTTTGAGAAATTTTATTGATTATTTAAACTTGCATGCCCGAGGAAGGAGATGTTCTGAATGGTTTTACTGGTATTCATGATTGCATGTCTGAGGAGCACATATCCAGATTTTACTTTTGCATACATTGATGAGATTACGGGCGGCTTGCGAGATCATTTGGGGAGCAAGGGAGGTAGCCTGCAAATCTATTTTGGGTTTTTTTTCTTTTCACTGCATTGGCCACATCTTGCATTGCACCCATCTCATATTGCATACTATGGAACTATTCCACATTCATGCCCCATCATGTTTGGTTTCGAGTTGTATTGTGTTTTTTTATATCCTTTGGGCTTATAGGGATCCGATTGAATTTAATGGCTGGTGTTTGTACCTTCCAGGCTTATGGGGGTCTGGTTAGGTGGTAGCTAGTTATTACTTTATGCTTCTCGAGTTAGTTAGTTAGATTGCTACTTGTGCTTTACTGAGTTATTTACTTATACTTCCATTAAAATATTATCTAGGATGTGACCTGTTAATTTATTTGTGACCCTTCTTTTCTTACCGTTAAGTATATATTCACATTTTATTATACTTGTATCTTATTTTAGCTCAGTTGGCCTATGATGCCTACTGAATATTGCGTGTTTTGATACTCATGCTACACTTTTGCATCTTTTTCTTGATGCAGATCCTAGTGTGAGTTATTGTCGTTGACATTATCCTCATGCAGAGTTGGTGATTGGAGATATAGGGTGATCTCTTGGCGAATGGAATAGACTCATCTCCCTTTACTTTGGCCTAGTCTTATTTTTTACATTCGGAGAATATTCTGTGTATAAATATTGTACATATCTAGTATTTCGTGTGTTGTAGTACCTCTTGTACGAGCTGATACCAGGTCTTGGTGGATCTTTTGTATATTTTGGCCCCTTTCCCTCCACATTTATATATGCATGTCAGTTTATTTTTTCGATATTTAGTACAGTTATCCTATTCTTATCTCGTTCCCTTGTTGGCTCATTGCTTGTTGCTCCAGACTGTGGGTTGGCTTACCTACTGGTGGGTTATAGTAGGTGTCATCATGACTTGAGATTTTTGTATTGTGACACAAACATTGCACTTAATAAAAAATTATAGACATGTTAAATATGTGGCATGCTTATTTTGTGTATTACTAATATGTCAAGTCAATATTATCAAATTACTCCAAACTTGAATATTATTATAATCCTGCACAACTCTAAGTAGATGGAACAATAATGTATGACAGTAAACATACTTTTTCTTTAAGTTAAAGAGTATATTATTTGTAATATTTGATGATTTTTTTTCTAGTTACATTGATTTCAATCTGAATCAGAATGATCATATCTTCATTAAACATGAAAATTTGAAATATTTCATTAAATATTGTTTGAATATATTTGTATCACATTGTTCAAAAATTTTTTCAAATAACATGAATTAGCAAATTCAACACTTTAATTTTTTAGAAATATGAGAATAAAAAGGTCGATCTTTCAACTTCTATAAGAATAATAGCCCATTGTCCGAGCGATGTGATGTAGAAATATTTATTTTTTAAAATATTAAAAGTGCTTAATATAGATATTTGAGTTATTTCCTCAAACTTTTAAGTACCGGATCCGACTGTACCACCATCTCAGAACCAAGTCAAGAAACCATATGAAAATTCCTGAATATTTTAATAAAGCTTAGATCTGTTCATGGTGCATATAGGAGAGAAGTTAGGTCATAGACATAGACATGGAAACCCTTTAGCCGGACATCGTCCGAGCTAGGAGAACAGAAGTAAAATAAATAAAACTAAAAAGTAAATACCTTAATGGACGGCCAAGACCCAAGGATTGCTAGCAAAACTGATCCAATTTTTTTTTATTTAAGTCGGAACAGTGGCCAACGCTTTCTGATTTTCTTTACAAAAGCTAAGAGAGAAGAGAGAGTTTCTAAATTTTTCTGTGTGTTCCTACTTAACAAAATGAACACTTATATAGAAAGAAAAGAAAATATAAACAATCTATGTACAGTAGGGAGGGGTCCCATATGGGTCCCTAAACAGTGAATCTACTGTTTAAACAGTTTATATACTGTGTAGTAATAGTGACAGCCTATCTTCTGTCTTCTTCATACTTTCTCTTTGCCACGCTTTTTCTCCATGGCTTTTAGTGATTGCAGCAAATCTTCTGCTTCCTGTATATCTTCTGTGGACAATATAATGTCTTCTTCATGGACTTTATGGAAGAGACTAACTCTTTTACCTGAGCAAGGGGCCTGTCAAGAAACACAGTACATACTCTTATTAATCTTTTGTCCAACGGTTCTAACCCAGTAGTGGTCCTAACCGGACCAAGAGGCTTCCTTTACAACACATATCTCGGGCTGAAGAGGTCATGGCTTGCTATAGGCTTGCCAGACAGAGATAATAAGAGCAGTACCAGATCCGACTGTACCACCATCTCAGAACCAAGTCAAGAAACCATATGAAAATTCCTGAATATTTTAATAAAGCTTAGATCCGTTCATGGTGCATATAGGAGAGAAGCTAGGCCATAGACATAGACATGGAAACCCTTTAGCCGTACATCATCCGAGCTAGGAGAACAGAACTAAAATAAATAAAACTAAAAAGTAAATACCTTAATGGACGGCCAAGACCTAAGGATTGCTAGCAAAACTGATCCAATTTTTTTTTATTTAAGTCGGAACAGTGTCCAACGCTTTCTGATTTTCTTTACAAAAGCTAAGAGAGAAGAGAGAGTTTCTAAATTTTTCTGTGGACAATATAATGTCTTCTTCATGGCGTTGTGCTTCCTCGTTACTGGTTTCACTTCGCATTAAAGTATCAGATTTATCAATTTGAGTGATATTTTGAAGAAAGCTTCTTTTCATTTCCTCGAGATACTCGTTGATCATTGCTTCCTTATCTCCATCTTGAGTGGAGATTCTTCGGGAAATATGCCTGACTGAGGGATTATCAACGCTAATTTCCTTTTGAGGAAGTTCTTTATAAGTATTAACTGTGTTAATAATTGTGTCAATAAGCTCTTGTCCATTTAATTGTTTGGACCTGGGATCTTTTTTCAATAATTTTTCCCAGAAGTTGTTATAACATACTCTGTATAAGCAAGGAATATTTTCCTCCGTGAAACCTATTTCTGGAGCCCATTTATGGATCCAGGGTATTGAGAATTCTATAAAAAAAATACATCTGATCAATCTTGTCCAACCAACAGATGTGATCTTCATGATATAATTCTCCGAGAAAAGGAGATACCTTTTTCCATTCCTTGTATAACTGGAGGAATTTTTCCGGCAAAATCTGGACTGTAGGACCGTGGTATGACCACCAGTTGATGAACCAATTTGGGATTGGTTCTGCAAATATCTTTGCGCAAATTTTTACAAACCATGTGTGCTTATTTTTATCATTGTTATAAAACAGTGTTTTACTGAAAGCTTGGATATAATCCCAATAAGTAAAACTCATAGAAATACCTTTGAGGCTTAGCTTCCTTTCTTTCATGGTTGATATTCCCCAGTCCTCAACATATATAATCTATTTGATAATTATTTTTGAGAAGTTATAAACATTCTCTTCTAGGGTATAACCCGCAGGGCAAAAGTGCTGAATTTCTGCACTTCCAGTACTTGTCAGTATAGTTTCATAATATGACCGGGTTTTGTATGACTCTCCCGGGTAATATAATCCTTTGATTAAGTACCTCTGGAAAATTTTCCATGGTTCATTTTTTCCCTGAATATCAGAGTTTTCCAAGAGAAATATAATTTCCCTTTTCTGAAGTTTCTCATAGGATATGATATTATCATTATCCTCTTTTATAACTGAAGCAAAAGTATCTTTCTGCTTCTGCGCATGTATAAATGCCTGCATATGTTCGTATAACGGGCTATCCTTTGGAATATCTTCTAGATTAATGATCTGCTCAGGGACAACAACAGATGATGAAGATTCACTTTCACCAGAAACTTTTTATTAAACAGGCTTCTATTACCCAACTGTATAACCGGGTAATTGGATCTATATGACGATCCCTGAGAACTGGAATGTCCATAGGACCTTCTTGGGGCTGATCTTCCCCTTCCTCTTCCTCGAACTTGCCTCCAAGGCGGGTCCATCCTGTAGGAAAATAGATTAGTTATTCTGAAAAACAATCCGTTAAGTCTTCTCGGACTACTTCTGAGTAGTCATGAATAGAGAAATCTTCTCTTAATAGATCATCCATGATGATTTTAACAATGAGTTTTTTAAGATCTTTAGGTAATATAATTACCTTTAAAATAGAAATCAAGATTTTTTCAGAGAAAAATGAAGTATAAAACATTTTATTGAATATACTCTCTTGATAAGAAGTCTGGTAAAGAATTATCAATTCCCTTCTTATAATGAATATCAAAATCAAATGGGGCTAGTTGAGCCTGCCATCTTGCAAATATAAGCTTAGAGGCATCATGCTTAAAATCTTTGTCAAACATATATTTGACTGATTGAGCATCAGTTTTTATTAAAAACTTTTGATTATATAAATCATCTTGGAACTTAAGAACACACTTAACAATAGTGAGCATTTCATGGGCCACAGTAGCATATTTTTTCTGGGCCTCTGTCCACTTTCCTGAATGAAATCTTATAAGATACTCATTTTTATCATTGGGATTAATTTGCTTCAGTATCCCGCCATAACCAATATTGGACGCATCTGTCTGAATAATTTTCTGCCAAGCAGGGTTAGCTAGAGTTAAACATGGTAAAGATTGAACACGAAGTTTGATATTCTTTACCAAAGTAGTGTGACTATTAGTCCATGGCGATTTATAATCCTTTTTTAACCTGTCATATAACGGGGCTAAATCGCGGGAAAGGTTTTTATAAAATGGGGAAATGTAGTTTAAACTTCCCAAGAACCTTTGCAGCTGTGTTCTGTCAGTGATAATGTCCGAAAATTTGGACGCAAAGTCAATAGCCCTTTGTATGGGAGTGACCTTTCCCTGACAGATTAGATCTCCTAGAAAACGAACTTCAGTTTGAAACAAACTCATTTTTGGTTTAGATATGACCAAACCATTTTGTATAACAATCTTCTTGAAGATATCAAGGTGCTTAATATGCATCTCTAGAGTTTTGGAAAATACCAAAATATCGTCAATATACACAATGATGAAATCCAAATATGGATTAAAGATGTCATTCATAATTTTTTGAAATTCTGATAGGGCATTTTTTAAACCGAATCGCATTACATTCCACTCGTATTTCCCAAAAGGAACATTAAAAACAGTTTTATAAGAATGCTCCTGAAATACCTGAATCTGCCAATAACCTGATTTTAAATCAAATTTTGAAAATATATTGGCGTCGTATAATCTTGAAAGTAAGTCTATTTTATTTGGAATAGGATACCTTATCCATTTTAAACATTTGTTTAAAGGCTTGTAATTTATTACTAACCTGGGAGCTCCAGGTTCCTTTTCTACAGCATTATTGACATAGAATGTTGTGCATGACCAAGGAGATTTGGATGGTTTTATTAAACCTTTTTGTAGCAGACTATCAATTTCCCTTTTGCAGAATTCTACTAATTCAGAATTCATTTGGCAGGGACGAGACTTGGTTGGGATATTATCCTCAGAGAAATCTTCCTCATATGGAAGAGTTACAATGTGTTTTTTGGGATTTCAAAAGGCACTGGGGTGATCTGCGCAAATATCAATGGCGATCTGTTCGGAAATTATTTTAATTTTTTCCTGTATTTTAGCATATTTGAGAGACTCAAATATATTCATGCTAAAGAGCTCATATTGTAATGAATCGACATGCTTTTGTTTTATATCAATTAAAGCATTAATCTCACGAGTTATAGGCTCTGCGATAAAAGTATAACTTATTTTATCATCTTTCTACGAAGCTGAAAATCCTTTTGAATCAATATGAGTAAAAGAATATATTGCATTTATAAAAGGTGTTCCAAGTATAATTGGAGGATGTAACTGATTTTTTACCAGAAAGAAGAAATGAGGAATGCAAACCTTATTCTGGCATATTTTTGTATTAGAAAGCTTATACTTTATATCTAAAGCATGTCCTGATGCGTATTTGACCATGTGCATAGTTTTTTGAAAGTATTTTGAGGGGACAAGACCCTCTTGAATGCAGCTAACATCTGCACCACTGTCGATCATAGCAACGTTAGTAATAGAGAAACTATTATCAATTAAAATGGTGCATTTAACATACCATTTATGAGCAGTGACAACCTGCATCATTCCTAAAAACATGTTATTTTCAGGATTAATTGTGAGAGGCTCATCATGGTCGACCTCTTTGCCTTTTGAAGTACTGGCTTGAGTTGAACTGTTATGAACATTGTTCTCAATCTGAGAAATCCTTTGGTCGCAAATAGCCTGGTTATGTTTGAGAGCTTTTATTTCAATCTTGAGGTTTTCAACCTCTTCCTTTAGATCATCGAAAGAAGCATCTCTTTCAACAAAAGCATTCTTATTTTTTTTATCATTAATCGGTTATCAACTTCCTTTAATGAATAAGGAGCATAATATTCAAAATCATTTTTATTGTTATCAACAAGGCCTTTTGAAGTGCTAGATTTATTATCATTAGCAGTGGCAAGATTAATAATCTTTTCTCGAAGTTTGTTATCAGTAACTTCTTTTAACAGTTCAATAATATTGTCAAAAGTAAAAGTTTTAAGATTGAAATCTTGAAACTGTGATTCCAATTTATAAACTTCATCTTCTTCACAATTGTATGTATTACCTTTGCAAGTGGCACACGAGCTATCAACTTGTTCTTCATGGTCAGATAAATCAATAAGATCAATGTCTGAACCTGCTTCTGAATATGAATCATAGTCATCATCAGAACCTGAAGTATATTACATTTTATAAACCTTATCATGCAGTTCTGCATCAAGTTCTAAACTTTTAAGCTTATTAAGCTTGCAATTTGGAGCAATATGCCCTCTCTTTCCACATTTGTAACACTTGATTTTAGAAAGGTCTCTTCCTGACCGATCTTTGGTAAATCTATTAGATTTACGAGAGCTTTTCCTAGCTTCTCTTTCTTCCTTAGATCTTCTTCTGGATCTTCGTCTCCTATTAGAACTTTCAGTTCTAGAGGACCGATAATACTCCTTTTTGCTGCCATAGACTGCTGGTTCAGGTAGACCGAACTGTGTGCAAAAGTCTCCAAGTTGAGATCTCTTTTTGTGCTTATTCATTTTAAGCTGTTTAGACATGAGAAGTTCGCTGCACAAGTTTAATCCTTCCTGAGTGCAAACTCCTATTAGCTTCCCATAAGTGTTATCCTTATAGGGGATCTCAAGGTGATTTCCTCTTAGGGTTTTCCTAACCCTTTCTGCAAATAGCGAAGGAAGGCCGTCTATAAACTTAGCTTTCCAATATTCATAATTATTTTTGGGTAATTCCATGACCCGACTGAGAAACGTGTCTTTGTACCACCTCCATTTGGTCAACATAGGGCATTTAAGACCATTGAATAAGGTACAAATCATTTCGTGCTGGGAGGTAAATCTACCATTAAAATGTTCTAATATGGTCATAACCAGAGTGTACACCGCATCTTCTCTATTTTTAACTAGAGCCATGCCTAGGTTATCAACACCTTCATTTTCGGCAATTGCGTTAATAATAGAGGCTTTCTCCTCTATTTTTAAGTAGTTATCCCACCAGCCTCTGAGCTGACCTGTAAAACCTGCAACAATCATCTTGCAGATAGCTCTATCACTATTTTTAATGCTTTTGCAAATGGTTGCATACATAAGCATTCTATGAACAAGGATGGTCAACTGCCTATCCGTTAACCCGTCAAGGTTCCATTCGTAAATCTCAAAACCGCTGTAAGACGTATTTGTCTGATTCCAATCTCGTTCCTCTATCAAAACATCTTGAGGAGTAGGACGAGGATAGTAGAAGGTATTCATCATTGGTTTAGTAGCATACCTACTATTCTTTCGAGAGTAACCCTTAACTTATTAAGCTCAGTTAAAACATGATTTTTATAATCACCGGTTTGATCCATTTTTTTTGAAAACTCTTGTGACAAATCAATAGGTTTTATATTTAAACCAAAAAACTTTTTATCAAGAAGTTCTTCTAAATCATTTAATGATTTAAACTTAAAATCCTGAATCTCAGGAGGCCTTTAAATAAAAGTAGGGACAACATCTTTTTTACTTCCAGAAGTAGAAGCGATGTTGGTTTTAGCTATATCTGCTTTTATACCTTTTAGTAAAATGGTTAGCTCATCAAGTTTTTTATCAAGAGAGCTAATATGTTCTCCCAAAATTTTGACATACAATCCCAAATAATTATTTTGAGAAATGAGCTTATTAATCTTAGAAATACTTACTGAAGCAATTTCTTCGTCAATTAATTTTTGAAATGCACTGAATGTAATACCCGTATTGTTAGGCAAAACAAAAGCGGACTGTGGAGGGTAAACGGTTGTAGTTAGATTACCATTTCCATCGCGATAAGTCCTCTCAATAGTATTTACATATAAAGGCAAATAGGTGATTATAAACCAAGGGACGAAGTGCATAATTTGATTATGCAGGGCACAAGCTTCGTAGAATTCTTGAGAAATATTATTCATATCATCTTTACTATAAGATTCAAAAAACCAAGTTTTAAACTTGTTCCACTTTACATCAAAAAATTCTTTTTGAATTAGTTTTCTTGCCAGGGAACTTGGGCTAAAATCTAATTGGTGTGGAATCATTAAATATCATTTAGATTGAACTTCATATCAGAAGCAGTAGGGAAGTCCTTATCAGAACTATCATCTTTGACATCATTAACCTGAACAATATTAGTCCGGGGGTCAATTTTTACCTTTTCCACCTTTGAACTATAATCAGATTCAATAGTGTGTAAAGAAGCAGCGCGATTTCGTGTTGGACCATAAATTGAGTCAATAGGAGAAATATGCTGAATATCAGGCAAAAATCTGTGACTAAGAGATCGTCTATTATAAAAAGAACTTACCGGAGGCATGAGCCTATGGTTAGACAGGGACTTCCTATGAGGAGCATAGCTATTTTCCGCAAACTGGATGCAAATTCTCCCATCGGGATTTTGCGAGATGTGAGAATACTCAGTATTAGTAACCGTATCCGTTAACTGACTTGGGGATATAACCGAGTCGAGAGTCCAAGTCGTTGGGAAATTAATTTCTTCCCACTTAATCGGTCTCCTGGTGGTGACCTTAGATCTTGCAAAATTCGTTTCCATTAAAATTGTTTGATCAGATGTATCGTATAACTTATATCTTGGATTCAAGGTTGATAATAACTTAAAATAAATTCTATAAGACAAACTTATAAGTTCTGAACCTGACACATAGTTATAACCATGTGTTTTAACATTTAATGTTAAGGCATCAAAATTCATGGTATATTTTTGGTCTAATATCTAGTATAAACTGATAACCTAAATTAGCTGATTTAGGTGACTTATCGTTAATTAACTTCCAAATTTTGGAGGTATCCATAAATCTATATCTATACTATATTAAAAGTGTGAAGCACCTTATAATGTGATTTGAACTTTTTACCCTTCATTAAAAGGGTTTGATTTAGACAAAGTTGTCTTTTCACCATTTTTCTCAAATAAATTATAATTACACATAAACACTAATATATATTAAAATATTAATAATATTTATACTCTTAAAAGTTCCCGCAAAATCCCTAAAGTTCCAAAAAAAAAGTCGACGGCCTTTTCTTAATTTTTGTCATATATATATATATATATATATATATATATATATATCATATTTTTTACCCTACTTTTTGTAGTAGTATGCACGTTTATATAAATAACATAATTTTTTAATATCTGAAATATTTTTAAATAAAAAATTATATTAATGTTAATTGTTATTTTCACATAATTTATTTATTTTATATAATTTTTTTAATTTATTAACATGTGCAACGCACATACATTAAGCCTAGTATGAGCAAAAAATGGGAAGTATTTGCAGATTACTACATCAACTAATATTCCTATTCGAATGGATGGAATTGCAATTATAGATAATATTTTATATGCCATAATTGATAAACAATTAATGCAGCTATATATAGGTAATAATTCTTTAAAAACTGTCTAGTTATGATTTTTCTATTTAAAATTGATGAATATGGATAAGGCCATTTAAGCTCAGTACCCAATGTTTTACTCAGTACAACAACACCTCAGTAATTATTTAAATAGCATTAAACAAATTTCTAAAAACAAATCTTCTTAAATATTTTATAAGTGGGACCTCAGATTTAGTAAGTGGCAAGAAATCAATAAAAGTTATACACTATTAAAAAAAAGTTATATAATTTCCTTTTGCTACAAACTTTTCCTAAACTAGCACACATGGGAACATGAATCCATAGTACCGCTACAAATGGTGATTGATCGTCATTCAAGAAAAATAACAAAGAGCAGAGAAAGAAAAAACAACAAACTCATAAAAGAGATTTTCTCATCACTTCTAAATGAGTTACTTACTGAAATTATTGCAAGGGTTGCTTCTGCTTCTTGGAAAGATTATATCAATACGAAGCTAAGGTATATATCTATTTACATATATCATAATTTTATAAATCTTTTTACTAGGAGCAATTTTCTTTTTCTAACCGATCGATATTTTTGTTGCAAGATTTGTCGAGAAGTTGCAAATGAACGATATGTATATAAGAATGCAACGCTTGCAGATTTTTTGATAAAACCTTCATGGAAGAAGAAAAAATAAGAGAAGATAAACAAACTTACTTGTTTCATGGAGTTATGCAAGGAATGCGGGAATACAGAAGCGAAGCTTTATATCAAAAGGTCGTGGTAAGAATTAATTTTATGCTATATTATTCTGACTCTTCAAAAATATCGACCTGTGAATGTCAAATCCTTCAAATATAGTATATTTTTTGAAGAATCAGACACGAGTGAGACATCATTTTTGGAGATTTTGAGTAACATAGATTTTATGTACACTTTATGCTATGATTTTAATCTTCAACTTTTATGATTGGTGAATTAGTATTCTTTTTTTTTCCTTCTAAATTTTTCAAATGGTGATCAATATATATATGTTTACCAATTAATTAGGCTAATCGTTAATATTAAGCTCTCTTCTAACCAGAGATTTTAAAGTTAAGACTTGAAACATGAAAATTTGAGATTTTGAAGTTGTGCTTGGGCATGCATTTTACTTGGAAAAAGTTTGATGTTTTATGAGTGGAAGTCCCAAAAACTGGTTTGACCTAGTTTTTGAAAACTTAAAAATATTTGAAGATCAGATTTTCAATCAAGTTTCATGGCTAGACAGATATTTGAAGATAGATTTTCAAAATCTACTTCTAAAATTTATGGTCAAACGTTAGCTAATTCGGCATACCATGGACAGTAAAAAAATAAATTACTTGAGAATGAATTCCACTCAATTTAGAAGTAGTACATAACTATCTATAGACATGTAATTTTCACAAAAGCAGGTTGATATTAACGCAAAAGAAAAAATAGCAATTAAAGGAAAACTATAGACATGTAAAATATTAGACATGCACATTTTTGTGTAGATGTAATGACCCTTTAGGTCATTTTCTATGTATTTATTTTTCCCTATATTTTGGGCTTTCCCATAGTGATTACAAATTATTTATGACTTGCTGAAACTGAAAGTTTGATTCATGGGCAGTTTGTTTGTGTTGTAAGCCCATTTTCCTGTTTGAAACTCTTTAAATTGGAAGAGTTGACTTTGATCAACATTCGAAGAAGACGGGCTCAGATGGAAATTTCTTCAGCACTATTAGCTCTGAAACATTGACTTCGGGCTAGTGGGACCTTTATTTTGGGTCCCGTGACTTCCTGACACATTTTGGCCTATAAGGTTGCTTTTGGCTAAATGTTAGTTTTTGAGCGTGGGACCTGTTTTTCATCAAAACAATCTTTGTTGGAAATTTTGTCAATTCCATTGAGTCCAAAATGTTATTTTTGGTAGGGTAGCATAGTTTGTTTGCATGCACGAGACCCACATGAATCCCGAGGGTCCATCCGAGCGTTTTTAACTTGATGGTTTTGCTAGATTTTTTTTGCAGCTAGAGCCGCAAAATCCAACCCTTCGCGTGCGTGAGGGGTTGCCTGCATTTGTGAGGCCACCTAGGTGGAGGCACCATCGCATCCGTGATGAAAGGGCTCGGGCCCCCACTTTCCTTCCTCTTCGCGTACGTGAGGGTCAGACAACCTACGCGAGGTGGCGTACGCGGTGGCCTCCATGCATCCGCGAAGGACAAATGCCTGACAGTATAAATATATTTTCCCCTTTGTTTTAAAGCATTCCAAACCCAAATTTACTTCATTGTTGAGAGCATGAAAGCTCAAAAATCAGTAGGGATCATAAGAAGAGCTTGATGCTATTTATTCCTCGTCCGTGATTCTTCTCCCGTCTTTAAATTGTAAGTTTCTGGCCCTTTTTTCTGTTCAATTCTCATTTTAATCTTTAGTTTTCTCTTAATTCTTGTGGCTGCTTTGGGCTTGAAACTGAAGGTTGATCATGCTCATATTTTGAGCATGTGACCCTTTTTTCACAAGGGACACTTTTCCAAGTTTAAATTTTCAAAATTTGCATGCGAGCCCCACAGGTGATTTTCACCCAATTTTTTGCTTGAATTGTAAAATTATAATATGAGTATCGTTGTTTATATTTTAATGAGTGGGTTACTATTTTGATAGCGTGGCAACATTCAGAGGCTTTTCGAAAAGGAAAAACTCTGGTCTAGTGGGTGTGAGTGTGCATTTTTGTCTTTTGGGTAGGCTATGGCTTACCTACTTTAGACTTGACTCATTTAAGGTATTTGTGTGGTATTTTTCCAATTGTTGGTGGGGCTTTGTGGATTGAATGAATGATGTTAAGCGATTAAGATTCTTGTAGTCGACTTAGGTGCTTTTGTTTAGAATTGGGGATTGGCTTAGTTTAGGTAATCCTGGTACCGTTAAGGGTTGGAATAGCCGGAGTAGTACCTTATATTCTAGAAATTTGCTTGCCTTGGCTTAGTTAGTTTGCTTGTGGCCTTGAAGTGGTTAAGTTGGAGGTCCTTAGTATAGAATTACTGATAGATTTTGTGGTGAAATAGGTGTTGGTTATTCACGTGTACTTGCTATTTTTGTTTTGCTTTTACTTTTCGTATCTTGAGTAAGTGTGTTCCTGAGGCCATGAATGCTGGACTCCAGGTCAGTTTACTTTATCCTTAGCTCTTCTTGGGTTGTTACTCCTTTTAGCTTATCTTGGAAAATTTATGCGCCTTAGCCTAGATTTAGTTAGATGTTTTCCTTGGGTTGGGCTCCCTTTAGAAGGTGTTATAAGCTTGGCTCTTCTAGGTGATTTTCCTAAAACTTGAGATCTTTCATTATCCTGTGGGCCTTAGTTTGCTTCAGTGCGTGTTGATTAGGCTTGGTAGTGATATGTTTCGTGTGTATTCATCTATGTTCCTGTATTGTAGTTGTTTGCATCATGGAACATAAAAGACTTGGTTTAAAACATGGTTTCAAGTTTCAAAAATGGACTTTTGGGAATATTTGATACTTTTGGGCTTTCTTACGGAAAACATAGTATATTTATAAAATGTTGATTTGAGATAAACTTGCATGCTCGAGAAAAATTATTCCGGGTGAATATACTAGTATTTTAAACTTGATACCCGAGAAGACACGTGTTTTGAGTGGTTTTACTGATTCTTATTATGGCATGCTCATTGTGATATGGTTCAGATTAGTATGCAAATTTTGTGAGTCCCTCATGGGTCCTGCCTTTGCAAGCTATGGCTGGAGGAGGAGTATATGGTACTGTTGGCACTTGACTCGTATCATACTACATATCATGACACATTTTTCATATGCATTTTGTCCCATTAGATTGATTTCTAGCTACTATTGTCTGTTATTTGTATTCTTTAGGCTTATGGGGGTCCGACTGGGCCTATTATTTGCTATTTGTACTTTCTGAGCTTATGGGGATTCGGTTAGGTTATTCTTTGATTGTGTGTATCTTCCGGGCTAATGGGGGTTCAACTAGGTTTTAGCTAGACTGCTTTAATTTATTTTATCTTACTTTGCTTTATGCTTTGCTCAGTTATTTACTTTCTCTCTCGGTATTGTCTAGCTATGACCTGTATCTTTATTCTGACTCCCTCTTTCTTTCCCTTTAGTATATTTGCATTTTACTGTACATTTATCTTAATTGAGCTTAGTCGGCCTTTGATTCCTACTATGTACTGCGTGTTTTGGTACTCATGCTATTCTTATACATATTTTCCTTGATGCGGACCCTAGCACGAGTTATTACCGCTGACACTATCCTAGTGCTGAGTTGCGATTTGGAGATTCAGGTGAGCTTCTGGCGTTTGGAGCTGATTTATCTCCTACTATTTTGAGATTAGTCCCCTTTTTATATTCAGAGACTTCCTTGTATACTTTGTATCTATGTAGCACTCTCTATGTTGTAGCAGCTTTTGTACCGACTGGTAGCAGGTCTTGGGGGGATTCTCCCGTATATTTTGCTCTTTCCCTCTCTATATATATTTACATATTCCGCTTGTATTTATTGCATTTAGCCTTTGATATCCTGTACTCGCTTCTTCTTAGTTAGCCCGTTACTTGTCATTTTGGGCTATGGTTTGGCTTATCTACTGGTAGGTTAGAGTAGTTGCCATCATGACCTGAGAAATTGTATCGTAACAGTATAATATAAAAGAAATATTATAAAGTTATATTTTGGTATTTTGGCATGCCTACTTAATTATATTTAATTTGAAATGGAAAAAGTATTCCATCACAGTTAAAGGTCTCCACCTTCTTAATTAATCAATTCATTCAATATTTTATTGATCTACTTGTTGCGAAATCTATTTTCTATTATGAAGTATCTATATTTCAATTATGATATTCAAATTGAGACTGATACTAATGTACTCTTAAATATGCTTATTCTCAGATGGATTTCTCTAAAGACTATATGCCAAAACTTGCACTTGAATTTCTAAAGAGAGTAGCAAATGGAGGCCACATTGGAGAATTCAATGTGATGGGGATAATTATTATCTTTATGGGAGGTGATTTTAAGCAAAAAAGAGTAACATTGATTGACAATATGAAAAAAATAAAGCCAATGAGGAAAATAACAACGGAGTGTAGAAAAAAGTTGGTTGAAATTTTGACACATATTTGGGTGAAAAATCCTTTTGTGGCGGGACAAAGACATACTCATTGCACAATTCAGCATCAACGCATTCATAAAATGGATGGCCTCTTGACAGTGACGATGAAGGCGAAGATATAGATGTTCATTCTTATACTTGCAGTTGTGATGTAGAAATTTCTTATATCATTAGTGTTTTGCCTAAATTGTGATGTATTAGCATTGATTATTTTCAAGTCATGTAACTTTGTTCTTCCCCTTTTTCTTCTTTTCGACACAATAATATTTTGACTCTAAACTTTGTGCATAATTTATTTCCTAGATCTAACCATTGTGCGTCTATTACTTCACCGTGAAGCTTCGAAACTGTGTTCATCTTGTCACGTGTCAAACTTTGTGAACAAAAAAAAATCTATCATAGTAAGTAAATTTGTGAAGACTGACTGACTCTATTCAAGCTAAATTTCAGTTGTAGCAATGAAATAAACCCATCACTTTAAGAAACAAACTTTGCATCAACCTCAACTAGTCAATCAATAATTGTGACAACCCTCATAGTGATTTTCAGATTTTTATATGTTTTTACTATTTTGTCCCTTCTTCTAGTTAAATTATGGTATTCATGGTCTATAAGAGTGGGTGACATGGTTCCCAAGGTTTTGGTTGGATTCTAAGTGAGTTTTTTATTTTGAAAGGCTTTGAAATTGACATAATTGACTTTGGTCAATATCTGGAGTTTGGAGTGTTGTTTGAGTTTTCCATCAGTTCCATTAGCTCTGAAATACCATTTTGGGCTAGTAACACTGTTGGTTCATATCTTGAGGTATTCTGATGTGCTTTGAGTCATTGGTTGAAAAGTTAGAAGTTTTGGCATAGAGTTGACTTCGGTCAACATTCTTTGATAACGACCTCCGTTGATGAATCTGATGATTCAATTGAGTCTTGAATGTTGAAATTAGTCTAGTAGCATAGTTAGTTTGTGTCCACAGGATTCCAAAGGAATTCTGAGGGTTCGCCATTGTTGGTGCACTAATTTTGGCCAACACAATCGCGATGGTTCTGCCCGCGATCACAAAGAAGGAAACAAATTAGTTTGGGTTGGGTCCAGCTTGTCCTTCACAAATGCGACCGGACCATCATAAATGTGATGGGTCCGGGTCGGGTGTCTTTACAAATGCGAGGGGGGTCCAACATTCACAAAGAAGAAAATCACCGACAATTTTAGAAGATCTATTTCGAACACAAACCCCATAACTCATGTTTGGAGCTCTAGAACTTGAGTTTTGGCAATTTTAAAGTGGGATTTAGAGATTTCTTTTATTGGGTAAGTTCTTATTCTACTTTTGCATAATCTCCAATGATTATTTCATAATTTCACCTTCAAATCTTTGTTTTTCAACTTGAAATTTTGGGTTTTCCCAGTAATGTTAACAAATGACATTTTGCTGATTTCAAGCTCGATTTTATTCCTGTTTTTGATTAAATTTCATATGTGAATTCTTAAGTTATGGGTAAAGTGCTTTTCAAATAAAATTTTAGTTTTTCTCTTTCGGGCTTGGGGATGACTTTTGGGTTGACTTTTGGACTTGAAAATCGAAGTATAGTAATATGAGTGTCTATAGTTTTGTATTCTTACGTAGAACCCATATTTTAATAGTGTGGGCTTGTTCGGAGTTAATTAAAAAGGTCAAGGCTTTGGGTTGATTGTGTGGGTCTTTCATTAAGGAAAGTTGAGTCTTTTCTGACTCTCTTTCGAAGTATTTATGTGCTACATATGTGGGGGGGAGTAATGGGCATGGGGGTCCTGTATAGATTAGGTGATGAGCATCTATGTGGGTTCTCGTGTACTCAAAAGGGTTTAAACAATCAATTGCTTATTGTGAATCTTGCCTATTCTCTCCTGTTATTTGATACTGAGTTGAGTATGGCCTTGTGAGCCTGATTTGAGATAATTATGTTAGTTGGCTTTGTTAGCCGGGACTAAGATAATTGTGTTACTTGGCCTTGTGAGCCTGAATTGTGAAATTGTGTCATCTTTATCTCCATATCTCATGCATAGTCACTCATATTTATATCCTGGTACTGTGAAAATGATATTTTGAGAAAGGTTGATTTAATATGACTTGTGTACCCAATGGAAAAGTATTCTGGGTGGTTTTACTGGTTTTTGACTTGCATGCCCGATAAGGAATTATTCCGTGTAGACCAATGGGAAATAGTTTCGGGCAGAGTTATGATTTGCATGCCTAATGGAAAATGGTTCCAGGTGGGTATATGGACCTCGCAAGTCCCCCATACGTCCAAGCTACCTATATAGGGCAGTGGGTGTATATTGTAGCATACATTATATCGTATTGCACTCATATAAATCATTCTTACTTGGTTTGTATTGCGATGATATGTTGTAATCTGTTAACTGTATTTGTTGCTTAGAATTGAGTAGTTTTGAAATCGGATACTGTTTTCAGCAGTTATTGTAAGTATTTTCTAGGGTAGGTTAGCTTTCCTGCGTGCACGTGTTGGGGTTATTTATTGATATCAGGGTTTAGGTGGTTCTCTCCACCACTTTCATTTAGGGTCAGTTGAGGATGCTGTTGAGTACACGTGACCCCATACTCATGCTTGTTTATTTCTGCACCTTACGTGCAAGTAATGAGTTGGTGTCTTTCGGACAATGATTTTGAGTTGCGTTCCCTATAGAGATTTCTGAGGTAGCAGTTGTTGTTCTTGGAGACTAGTGGATTTCTTTCTGTCTTTATGTTATGCACTTCCTTTTTTATTTTGACTCTTTTGTTGTACTCCTTACTTAGAGTCTTTACCTAGTGACTACCAGGTTTTGGGGATTTGAATATTGTTTTCGAGAGATCTTTATCATTTCTTTATGAATTTCAGTTGAGACTCAGTTTGTTACTATTTCTTCCGCGTATTTTATCTTTCATGTCAAGTATGTAGTTTTGTTGGCTTACCTATCCTGGGGTGAGATAGGTTCCATCATGATAGGTTTTGGGTCATTAAAAGTTGGTATCAGAGCACCAGGTTCATTGGTCTCACAGGTACAAGTCAAGTCTAGTAGAGTCTTGCAGATTAGTGCAGAGACGTCCATCATCTATCTTCGAGAGGCTATGAGACTTTAGGAAATTTCCCTTCTTCTTTCTTATTGTATGAATATTTGGACTCCTTCATTTTTGACATACTTATTTCATTCTCTCACAAATGGTGAGGACTTATGCTACATCATAGATAAGTAAGGATACCATCCCAACACATGTGCCTTCCGCCTATACTGGTGTTCGCGGATGAGGCAGAGAACATGGTAGAGGCTGTGGTAGAGGTTGTTTGAGGAGTAAAGCTTAGGTAGCTGCTCATATCCCAACTAGGGCGGAGTCTCTTGAGGGTGAGTATGAGTTTGCAGATGACAAGGTTTTGATTAAATAGGTCGGCCCAGAATAGGTCCCACCTAGAGTTGTAGTTGTTCAAGTGCTTCAAAATTCCTTCATGCGTATGATGGGTTTCTTAGAGGGTATGGCTTACAGTGGCAGTGAGACTAGTCCTTTGGAGGGTTCATAGACTAGAGTTGGGTCTCAAACCCCAGATCACCAGCCTATTCAAAATTTTCATGGACCAGCGAGTTAGCTAGCAGCTACAGTAGCTAGGTTTAATGGCATGCCTTTGTCGGGTGCAGGAGTAACAAGAGTGGCTATGCTAGAGATGTCAACTTAGAAGCAAAGGATGTTTGAGAGGTTCAGAAAGATAGATCTACCTCAGTTTTAGGGTGAGAAGACTGAGGATGCATATAAGTTCTTGGTGAGTTGTCATGAGAGGCTTCAGGGTATGGGATTAGTGTGGTCTCACAGGGTTGATACATAATATTGTAGATGCATGGTCCCGCCAAGCAGTGGCGGTGCTCTTATGTTGACTCTAGACCTGCAAGATCTCCTCATATGACTTGGGAGTCATTTTCTCAGGCTTTTCTTGATCGAGTTATTTGCAGGGTCTAATAAATCCTTTACCCAAGTTCTTGGTGAGTTCAACATTGTAGTATTGTGACTCTTGTGGGATATGATACTTGGGTATACACGATTATTCTTGATATGGTAGATCTTAATATCATTTTGGGTATGGATTGGTTTTCCCTATATCATGCTATTGTAGATTGTAGTGTCAGGATGATTACTGTAGCTATGCCAGGTGTACTAATATTGGAGTGGAAGGGTACTCAAGGTTCGTATCCTAAGAGGGTGATTTCTTTCCTTATGGCACAATGATTGGTTGAGAAGAGGTGTTTATCTTATCTGGCTTATGTTTATGATACTAGCACTGATGAGCTTCCTTTAGAGTCAATGAGAGTGGTTAGGAATTTCCCAGATGTGTTTTATATAAACTTACTGAGTGTTCCTGTTGATAGAGATATTTATTTTTGCATTGAGTTGGAGCCGAGCACTAAGCCCATCTCTATTCTTCCTTATAGGATGGCCTTGGCAGAGTTGATGGATCAGTTGCAGGACTTGTTGAGTAAAGGATTTATTAGACCCATCATTTTACCTTAGGGTGCTCCTATTTTGTTTGTGAAGAAGAAGGATGGGACTATATGGATATGTATCGATTATAGGTAGTTGAACAAAGTGACCATCAAGAACAAGTATCCTCTTTCGTGCATTGATGATTTATTTGATCATTTCCAGAGTGCTGCAATATTTTCAAAGATTTATTTGAGGTAGGAGTACCACCAGTTGAGGATCAGGGATTCAGATATTCCTAATATAGCCTTTAGGACTCGTTAAGGTCATTATGAGTTTCTGGTAATGTCTTTTGGGTTGACTAATGCCTCAGTGGCATTTATGGAGCTGGTGAATGTGGTGTTCCATCTGTATCTTGATTTTTTTTATTGTGTTCATTGATAATATCTCAGTGTACTCCAAGATTAAGGAGGATCATTAGAAGCATATGAGGATTATACTCCAGAGACTAAGAGATGAGAAGTTATATGCGAAGTTCTCAAAGTGTGAGTTTTGGCTTAGTTCTATGGTATCCTTGGGTCATTTGGTGATCAAGGATGGTATTATGGTAGATCTGACCATGGTGGAGGTGGTTCGAGATTGGTCTAGACCTACTTTACCTATCAAGATTTGGAGCTTTGTGGGCTTGGCCAGGTATTATAGATGATTTGTGCGGGATTTCTCTTCTATTTCAGCTCTATTGACTAAGTTGACCAAGAAGAATGTTGTTTCTCAGTGGAAGGATCAGTGTGAGGCGAGCTTTCAAAAGCTCAAAGCCGTGTTGATTTCAGCTCCTATTGTTCCTTTATCTGTGAAGGTTGAAGGTTTTATTGTGTATTGTGATGCTTCAGGTGTTGTTCTCAGTGGTGTATTGATCCACAAAGGGAATGTGATATCCTATGCTTCTAGGTAGTTGAAGACCCATGAGAAGAACTACCGTACCAATTATTTGAAGTTAATGGTTGTAGTGTTTATTTTGAAGTTGTGGCAGCATTACTTGTATGGGAGTGAAATGTTCACCGATCATCACAACCTTTAGTTATTTTCAGCCAGAAGGATCTGAATTTGAGACATCATAGGTTGTTGGAGTTGTTTAAGGATTATGACATGACTATTTTTTATCATTAGGGAAAGGCCAATGTAGTGGCAGATGCCTTGAGTAGGAAAGCGGTAAGTAAGGGTAGTCTTGATTTGTTAGTGGCGAAGGAGAGACCTTTGGCCATCGATGTTCCTAGTTTAGCCAATAACTTTACGTGACTTGATATTTCTAAGCCTGTAGAGTTCTTGCTTGTGCTGAGGAACGGTCATTATTAGTGGAGATGATTAAGGATAGTCAGTTCGAGGATGGGAAGTTGTGCATGATTCGAGACAAGGTGTTTAAAGGTGAGGCTAAGGAAGAAATTCTTGATTCAGAGGGTGTTTTGAGAATAAAAGGTCATATTTATGTTGCTAGAGTGGGTGACTTCACTAGGTTGATCATGGAAGAGGCTCATAGTTTGAGGTTTTCTATTCATCCGGGGGCAGCTAAGATGTATGATGACCTGAAGCCACATTATTGGTGGTGTAGGAGGAAGAGGTATATCACAGAGTTCTTGGCTAAGTGTTTGAATTATCTGTAATTGCAATATGATAACTAGATTCCGAGTGGTATGACTTAGAGGATGCCTATTCCAAAGTGGAAGTAAGCGCGTATCGCTATGGACTTTGTAGTTGGGTTGCCTCATATTTTGGAAAAGTTTGACTCCATTTGGGTAGTTATGGATAGGTTGACATAAATTAGCTCATTTAATTCCAGTAAAGGTGATCTACAATGCAAAGAAGTTAGAAAAGATCTACATTCGGGAGATAGTTCATTTACATGGTGTACCTATTTCCATCATTTTCGATAGAGGTACTCAGTTTACATTTTACTTTTGGAGTACTATGTAGGGAGAGTTAGGTACTCGGCTAGAGGTGAGTACAATGTTTTACCCACATATGGATGGTCAATCTGAGCATACTATTCATGTGTTAGAGGATATGCTTTGAGCTTATGTGATGGATTTTGGGGGTCATTGGGATGAGTTCTTGCTATTGGCAAAGTTTTCCTATAAAAATAGTTACTATTAAAGCATCCAGGTTACACCATTTGAGGCTTTATATGAGAGAAAGTGTAGATCCCCAATTAGTTGGTTTGATTCTTTCAAAGTCAGGCCTTGGGGTATGAATTTGTTGCGGGATTCAATTGACAGAGTGAAATTGATCCAAGGCCGACTTTTGATAGCCCAGAGTAGGCAAAAGAGTTATACTGATCAGAGGTTTCGTGATTTGGAATTTATGGTTGGTGAACGAGTTCTCTTGAAGGTATCACCTATAAAGGGTGAGATGATATTCGGTAAGAAAGTCAAGCTTAGTTTGAGGTTTATTGGCCCTTTTGAGATTCTTAGACGCATTAGGGAGATGGCCTATGAGTTAGCTTTACCTCTCACTCTTTCAGTTGTAGATCCTATTTTTCATGTCTCAATGTTGAAGAGGTACATTTCTAAAGGTTCTCATGGAGTTGGACCAAAACCTGACTTTTGAGGAAGAGGCTATGGCTATTTTTGATAGGCAGACTAGGAAGTTAAGATCTAAGGAGATTGCATCAGTGAAAGTTTAGTAGAAGCATCATCCGGTTGAGGAGGCTACATGGGAGACAAAGTCAAACATGCAGAGTCGATATCCCTAGATTTTTGACAGTTCAGGTACTTTCCTTACTCTTAAGTTCAAGAACAAACATGTTTTTATAATGGTGGATGATATAACAACCCTCATAGTGATTTTTGGATTTTTATGCATTTTATCATTTTTCCCTTCTTATAGTTGTATTATGGTATTCGTGGTCTGTGAGAGCGGATCAAATGGTTCTCAAGGTGTTTGGTTGGATTCTAAGAGAGTTTATCATTTTAGAAAGCTTTGAAGTTGATATGGTTGACTTTGGTTAATATTTGAAGTTTGGAGCATTGTTTGAGTTTTCTATTAGTACCATTAGTTCCGAAATGCTATTTTTAGGCGAGTAACACTATTGGTTTGAGTTTCGAGGAATTTGGATGCGTTTAGTCATTGGTTGGAAAGTTGGAAGTTTTGGCCTAGAGTTGATTTTGATCAACATTCATTGATAACAATCTCTGTTGGTGAATCTAATGATTCCATTGAGTCTAGAATGTTGATTTTAGTCTAGTAGCATAGTTGGTTTGCGTTCACAAGGTTCTGAATGAATTCTGAGGGTCCAACCAGTGAAATTTTTAGTGTTTTCTATAGTTGGTGCATCAGTTCTGGTGCTGGGCAAAATCCTTCTTTGTGTTCCTGATAAGCATCTCATAATCACGAAGGTCTGGGTTTTTGGCCATCACGATCGTGATGGTTCTGGCTGTGATCTCGAAGAAGGAATCATATTAGTTTGAGTCAGGTCCAGGTTGCGCTTCACGAATATGACTGGACCATCACAAACACGATGGGTCCGCGTCGGGTGTCTTCACAAATGTGACGGGGGTCTCGCATTCGCAAATAAGAAAATCATCAGCAGTTTTAAAAGATCAATTTCAAACACAAACTATATAACTCATTTTTGGATCTCTAGAACACAATTTTTTGCAATTTCAATGTTGGATTTCGAGATTTTATTGATTGGGTAAGTTCTTATACTATTTTACACAATCCCCAATGATTATTTCATGATTTCACCTTCAAATCCTTGTTCTTCAACTTGGAATTTTGGATTCTCCCGGTAAAGTTAATAAATGACATTTTATTGATTTCAAGCTCGATTTTAATCCCATTTTTGATGAAATGTCATATGCGAACTCCTTAAGTTATGGGTAAAGTGATTTTCAAATAAAATTCTAGGTTTTTCACTTTTGGGCTCAGAGATGACCTTTGGACTCTGAAATCTAAATATAGCAATATGGATGTTTATAGTTTCGTATTCTTATGTAGAACCCATATTTGAGTAGATTGCGCTTGTTTGGATGTGATTCCGCAGGACAAGGCTTTGGGTTGATTGTGCGGGTCTTCCATTAAGGTAAGTTGAGACTTTCTTTGACTCTCTTTCATATTTTTTATGTGCTACATATGTGAGGGGAGTAATCTGGATGGGGGTCCTGTATTGATGAGGTGATAAGCATCTATGTAGGTTCCAATGTACTAAAAAGGGTTTTAAAAAATAAATTTATTGGTGTGAATCTTGCCTATTCTCTTCAGTTATTTGATACTGATTTTTTATGTCCTTCTGAGCCTGATTTGAGATAAATATGTTAGTTGACCTTATGAACCGGGAAAGAGACAATTATGTTACTTGGCCTTGTGAGGCTGAATTGTGAAATTGTGTCATCTTTTATCTCCATATCTGATGGATACTCACTCATATTTATATCTTGGTACTGTGAAAATGCTATTTTGAGAAAGGTTGATTTGATATGACTTGCATACCTGATGAAAAAGTGTTTTAGGTGATTTTACTGGATTTTGACTTGCATGCCCAATGGGAAATTATTTTAGATCGGTATATAGACCTCACGAGTCCCCCATGGGTCTCAACTAGCAATACAAGGCAGTGAGTGTATACTGTAGCATATATTGCCATATATTGCACTAATATACATCATTCTTACTTGGTTTATTATTGCGATGATACGTTGTAGTCGGTGAACTATCTTTGTTGCTTAAAATTGAGTCATTGTGAAAATAAATGCTATTTTACTTCTGTCAATGTATATATCTTCTAGGTTAGGTTGCCTTTCTTGCGTGCAAGTGTTGGGAGTTATTTATTGATATTAGTGTTTAGGTGGTTCTAGTTACGACTTTGATTTAGGGTCAGTCGATGATGTTGTTGAGTACACGTGACCCCATACTCACGCTTGTTTATTTTTGCACCTTACGTGCAGGTACTAAGCTAGCGCGTCTTGGATGCTAATTTTAAGTTGTGTCACGTTCCCTACGGAGATTTCTGAGGTAGCAGTTGTTGTTCGTGGAGGCTACCAGATCTCCTTTTGTCTTTATCTTATGCACTTCCTATTGCATTTGAGATACTTTTGGACTCTTTTATTGTACTCCTTACTTAGAGGCTTGTACCTTGTGACAACCAAATTTTGGAGTGTTGAATGTTGTTTCCGAGTACTTCTTTATCATTTCTTTATGAAGTTCAGTTGAGACTCAACTTGTTACTATTTCTTTTGCGTATTTTACCATTTATTTCAAATATGTAGTTTGGTTGTTTTACCTATCGTGGGGGTGAGATAGGTGCCATCATGACTGGTTTTGGGTCGTGACAATAACGAAATCTATTGGACTCAGCTTTCTATATCAACGCAAATATTTTCTGGAAATACAATATAGTATCCATTCTTATGGAGTAACTCATGGATCAACTTCTAAGTATTCTTTTATGAAGTAACTTTAAGTATTACACTCCTTAGATCCACATTAGCAGATTGACATGGGATGCACGTGTGACATACATAAAAGCTAGTTTTATTGAATATATTTGAGACATCTTTATTAATATTTTGTTTTAGGCCACCAATTTCATTGAGTAGCTCTGCAAACAAGTTTTGAATTTTTGGACTTCTACTCACAAACCTTAAATTTTTTTAATTACATACATGTCTAAACACAACTTCAATCACTTCGTAATGAGTTGCTTACTAAAATTTTCACGAGGGTTGCTTCTGATTCTTTTAAGCATTATATCAATGCTAAGCTAAGGTTTATATTTATTTACATATCTCATAATTCTATTAATCTTTTTATGAAGAGCAATTTTTTCTAATCGATTGATTTTTCAGTTACAAGGTTTTTCATGAAGTTGCAAATGAAGATATGTATATCAAAATGCAATATCGACAAACTTTTCGATAGAACCTTCGTGGCAGAAGCAGAAACAAGAAAAGACAAATAAACTCATTGTAAGAAATAAAAGAGCAAGAACACAAGTGAATAATTTTTTCTTCGTATATTATTTCTTTCTGTAAAAGTGTATAATAAGTATCTGTATTTGAACAATTAGCCTATGGACTAAAAAGCTAAACTATCATTATTATGTAACTAACTTTTGTAACATCTATGTATAATTCTAGAAATCCTAAACATGAACTAGGATGATTTGAGAACCTTGAGTTCCATAAAAATATGACCTTTAGCTTAAAAATGGCTTAAAAGAGGGAAATTGGAGTAGAAACTTCATGAATGGCGATCATGTGAATAATGTGGAACTAGTTGATGGTTAATTGACCCTTGGAGAAAACTACAGACCTCGAGTAAGGATAGAGTTAGTGGGTTGAATTTCTAAGGCCTAAAATGAAAGAGTAAATTATTAATTACTCTCTATTGTTTGTCTGTTAAGACTTTGAATGTTCATAAGCATTGAGGAAGGGCACAACTATTGCAAGGTAGCTTGTGAATTGAAATTCTTCGGTTGATATAGGTTATGATTTTATGTGAAGTTAGACTTGATATAGTCTCATATATGTGTTTTGGATTGATAATCATATTTGTTGGTCTTTGGACATAATTGTGGTTTACTATTTGCTTGGATTGATAATACTTGTCTAAATAAGTTGGATAATTCTTTGAAGCCTGAATTTAAATCTTGTGATTGTGATGTGCACTTGTCATATTCCTGTGTGCTTGTTATGAATATCTTGAGAGATAACTGAGTGAGAGCATGTTAAGATATGTTGATGAAATTAAGAAAATGCATCCCAGTTTGATGTTGAGTGCTCGAATTCAATGTGAGATTACGGATGAGCAGTTATCTGATTGGTACCACACCAGTAAGGTACATGGACCCTTTTGTATCCCCTGCAGATCATGGATTTTTAAGAAGAAATAAGATCCTTTAGCATGTGTGTACAAATGAGCGATTATTTTAGGTTTTAGATATGGGCATGGATAAAATCCATGTTGTGAGATGTGACTGCTTATAGGTGCAGACAGTGAGATGACCTTATATGTCTATTGTGGTGACTTATATGTCCTGACTGGTTGATACTTACATGTCTATTGTGGTGACTTATATGTCTTTTATTTGTTGATATTGATTATTTGGACTTGGGTAATTCATCTGGCTGAAGTAATTACTTGATTGTCTATGTTGATTAGTTTTGTTGTACTTGCTACATGTTTTATTGTTCCTAATATATATTTGTTACTATATTGATTTAGTCTATGATACCTACCAGTACATAGTGTTTGTACTGATTTTACTCTTACACTTCTTTTTTGAGTGCAGACTGTGTTCCAGAGGCTTTAATAAGACCTCACATCTAGCACCATCGGTTGATCAATTTGACGGTAAGCTACTCCTATCCAGGCTGCCACGGATATTCATAGTTCTTGATGTCTATCTTTAGACAATATTTCATTTATTTGTTATTGTTGGATATTCTTATACATGATTAGCTAGAGTCCTGTGTATGATGACTTTCAGATATTGAGGATATAGTAGCTACAGTTTTGCCTAGTTATATAATTGTTTTGAGATTAATTTAATTTACCATGAAATTGTCTATATAATTGCTAAACAAATTGGTTAGGACTCGAATTGGATGGTAACACATGGTTCCCCTACTAGAGGATTAGCATAGGTGCCACTCATGGTCATCTTGGTCATGACATATTCAACTTTGGAGTTTTAATTTTTTTTATAATATTCAGGGTCATAATATTGACATGACATATTAGTAATACACAAAATAAGCATGTCACATATTTTAAATGTGTATAATTTTTAATTAATTGCTTTGTTTTCTTTGTGTCAACAATAGCCTACTTCTGTGAAATTACATGTATATAGATAGTTATATATACTACTGTAATGACCCTCATGGTCATTATTCCTTTTTCATTTATTTTTACTATTTTGATCTTTCCCATAGCTTCTACACTACTTATGTTCCTTGATGGGATGGGTGGAACACTTCTCAAGGTGTTCAGTCGGGTTTTAGAAGAGTTTTCCTATTTTGGAACTCTTAAAGTGGAAACATATGACTTTGCTCAACATTCTGAGTAAACAGGCTTGAATGAGAATTTTGTCAGCATCGGTAGCGCCAAAACGTGGACTTAGGGCTAGTGGGACCTTTGGTTCGAGTCTTGAGGGTTCTGAACTCATTTTGGATACTTGGGATAATTTTTATGAAAAAGTGAAAAAGTGTTGACTTCGATCAACATTTCATCAATATGACTTCCGTTGGTCATTTTGATGATTCTTTTAAGTCTTAAATTCCATTTTCAATTAGATAAAATGATTGGTTTATGTTTACGGGATTCCAAATGAATCCCGAGGGTCCATTCGAAGACCTTTTGAACATGGTATTTTTGATGGTTTTCAGCTGCTGGTGCAGTTACTTTTTCATCTTTGCGATCACGATGAAGGCCTTCGCATTTGCGAAGGTCTAACCTTTTGACCATCAAGATCATGAGTGGTTCTCCGCGTTCGCGATAAAGGGTCTGCTGGTATCCAGTCCCATTCCTTCTTTGTGTTTGTGAAGGGGACCATCATGATTGCGATGGTCTAGCTGGGTGCAATCCTACAATCGTGATGGGGTCCTCGCAAACGCAATAAAGGACCCCTGGCAGTATAAATATTTCTTCCTTCATTTTCAGCTCATAATTCTTCACGAAAACCCATTTCTTTGAGCTTAAAGCTAAATTCTGGAGAGAGTTTCACCTGTATTCATTCCCGGTAAGTTCCTAAAGTTTCCCTCGTGTTTTCCAATTATTCTTACCCGCTTATTATCTCCTAATACCGTAGAATTTGATCTTTAATTCTTGCAAATTCTCTTTGATCAAGTGAGTCGGGGATGTTCTGAGCCCCGAAATGAGTCCCGCTTGTGCCCAACTTTTGGGCATGGGTTTATAAGTCTATTGGGAAGATAATTGTGAATTTTATTTCCAATTTCATCGACTAGCCTCAAGGGTCAATTTTTTACCTAATTTTTAGCCTAAATTTTGAAATAATAATATGGGTGTTGTTATTCCTATATTGACGTGTAGAATATATTCTTGATAGCGTGGCATCAATCTATGGCATTTCAAGAGGAGGAGCTTCTGAGTGACAATTTTTGGGTTGTCATTCGGCCACGAGGTAGGTTACAATTTTTTTAGGTAGATGATATATGATATATATTGCATGCTAATTAGGGGAAATTCTAGGTAGGATTAGGTCTTGGCAACCTATTTTTTCTGTTATAGTAAAGTTAGAGCGTAAGTACCCGATTGGAAAATTCCCTAGGATGGGAGTTGATAAAATCTTAGGCTAGGGTGAGTTGTGATGAAAATCTGGTGTTATGAGCTTAGGTGGAAATTCCTAAGTTATGGTTCAACTTTTTATATTGTGGTGTCCATTTATGGATAGGTTATTGGTGTAGGGTCCCGTAGGAAGTCTCTAGATTGGAATTGGGTTTATATAACTCCGACTATGATAGTTGTCGCAGCAAAATTAATTTGTAATGTCTAGAAACTTAAAGTGAACTATGAAATAGGAAGTTTTTGGGCGAGTTTGGAGCTACTGGTTTGCGGACCACTGCAGCAATATGTAGTCTCACTGTAGCTAAGCTCATCATAGCGAGTTGGGTCCCATCATAGCAGCCTTCCACAATGAGAAACAAGCCATCGTGATGAGAGACAGGACAAATTTCCTGCAACTTAAGTCAATTTTAAGAGTTATTTCCCAAAAACTCTAAGTATCGTGAAAGAGAATTTGAAGGCAATTTCCCCTTGAGATAGGTGATTTTCTTCTATTAAGGTTAGTAATTCCTTCCTCCTATCATCTTTCTATTCCTTGTTGATCATAGAATCACAGGAACAAGATTTATGGGGATTTATGGGTTTAGAGCCCTGAATGTATGAAAAGTGGGGAAAACCCTATGGCTAGGTGTAATTTCACCTAGAATTGGTCCTTGAGGTTTTTTTTTTATGATTTTTAGCATGAATTCGATAGTTTTAAGCATGATTAGGACTAATGGGGTACCTTGGGTTCTATAAAGGAATAAAAATAGCTAAAAGGGGGTTAACTTGATTAGAAACCTCTTGAATGTTGATTATATGAATATTGTTAGACTATTTGGTGATTAACTAACCCTTGGGGAATGCTATAGACCTCAATTAAGGGTAGAATATGTGGGTTAAATTCTCAATGTCGGAAACCAAGAGTAAATGATTAATAAATCTTGTATTTGTTGTTTATAGACCTTGGATGATCTAAAACGTTAAAGAAGGGCAAGGTTGTTACTATGTAGCTTGTGGTTGAGAATTTATCAGTCGAGGTAGGTTATGATTTAAATTGTAGTCGAGACTTGCTTTAGTGCATTTATGTGGTTGAATTATATGACTTGTGATTGGTCTCCGAACATGCTTTAATAATGATTATTTTCATGTTGTGCTTTAATGAGTAAGTTGTGTATACATGAAACAGAATAAAGAACTTGAAATGATTAAGTGTGCTTGTAATTAGTGCACTATAATATATCCTGAGCTATAGATTTAGAACCATATATTCAAATTGTTATTTGGAGCGGGTACCACAATCCGATACGGATAGTGACATTGAATATATTTATATAGATCGGGTACCATGAGCCAGTACAGGTATCTTTATATGGATCGAGTACCACAAGCTGGTATAGTACATGGACACTGGTGCGTCCCTTACAGGTCATGGCTAGTTGGGCAGACTTAAGACCCTTTAGCATGTGTTTACACACTCTTTTAGTTACTTTTATATTGTTGATAGATTTTGTGAGTTGAAACAATGAACTGATATGTGATTAATCGTGTTGAGTACATTTCGAAAAGTTAGGGAACATAGATTCCACATGATATGACTGTTGAAAGTATTTATTCTTACATTGTTGTCGTAATATTCAGTGACTTAGGTGAACTTGTTACAGTTATTGGTGACTTTACTTGAGACGATTGGTTGTTGACTGAAGTATATACTAAGTATTGAAGTGCCTTTTACTTCTTGTTCATTTGACTATATAGTTGTTCTAAACTGAATCGGCCTATGATACCTACCAGTATATTGTGGTTTGTACTGATACTAACTATGCTCTTCTTTTGTTAAGTGCAGATCATGTTCCAGAGGCTCAAACGCGGCCTCACCATTAGCTAGATTGTAGACTACAATCCAAGGGTGAGCACTACATCTCAGGCTACCGTGTATCCTCTCCTGGTCATTTTCCATCCTTTGGACGATGAACTTATCTTTAATATTTATTACTTTGGATATCTTAGATGTTGGCTACTTGTTAGAGTTCTTGTATGATAACTTTTAGTTCTTGGGGGAATGTAATAGTTAGTTGAATTTTTTGCACTTATTATATTAGTTTTGGACTATGGTTTATATTTAAGTTGGTTTTGATTTTATCTTTCTTATAATTGGCTGAGCGTAAGGGCTAAGTTTTGGGTTAGATGGTTCTCCCATCAGAGAGTTAGAGTGGGTGTCACTTATAGCCAATTGGGTCACGATAGGTTTGTACTTATTTCTATATATGGGCTATTAAAGGGACTTTAGACTAGTATCTCTTTCTCGAGCCTTAGTTTAGGTTGCCTAATATCAGTTTGAGATTAGATTATAGGATTAGGGATGGAATAGATATCATTAGCATAGTTTGGGATGGTGTCCTGGGGTAGAGTAGTTTCATTCATAAGTTCTTATCTTTATTGTTTTATTTATGTATTTCTTTATGATGCGAGACTGTGGGCATGAGGCCGTGGATTAGACTAATGGACTCCAGGTTAGTGTGATCTTGATATGGAGGGTGGTTTTACCCTGTTTGGTATACTTATATATATAGTTATATTATATGTACTTGTATTGGTACGCATGCATTCATGCATACACACACATGGATAGTGGTATGATCTGAAGTAGATATACGGATTTTCAATTTTTTTAAAAAAAGATCAATACCCCACTTATTACTGGTTTTCAGCTTTAAAGAGGAAATTGTACCACTTTACTATGGATTTTGGATTTTCTGAAGGATTGTATCATTTTTACTACTGATTTCTAACTTGGGAAGAACTGTGAAATTTTTCTATTTTGAAAGAGAAACTATACCACTTTTAAATTTGGTTCGAGGGGCATTCCTGAACCATTTTCTCAATTTACTTTTCTGCATATATTGATGAGCCGATGGGTAGCGTACGAGATAATTTAGGGAGCCTATGTATGTCCTGCAAGACAATTTAGGGTTTTTACTTTTATGTTGATGAGCCTGCAGGAGGCTTGCGAGACGATTCGGGTAGCCTATGGGTGGCAAGCATCAAATTAAGGGTTTTTTACCTTTCTGCATATGTTGATGAGACTAGGGGCACTCGCGAGATGATTTGGGTTTTGTTTTTTTGCATGGCCACATACTGCATTGCATCATCTCATATTGCAGGACATCTCTTTGTTTTCCCTTATATTGCGTGTATTATTAGTACTATTTTCTCTTTACCCTTTGTATGTTGAGATTTCTAGATTTCTTGTATTATTTTGGAGATTTTTGGTTAGTTTTTTGGCGTGTTAATCCTTACTATTTTATTTATATTGTATATATTGTTCTCCTGAGCTCAGTCAGCCTGTCATGCCTACTGAGTACCCCATGTTTTGGTACTCACATTACACTTCTATATCTTTTTTTGATGCAACACCTAGTATGAGTCATCCTGATTAATTCCATGCCCATTCATGATTTGCTGCTATTTGGATCGTGGTGAGCTCTCGACGTCTTGAGATTTACCGCTTTCCTTCCTTGATTTACTATCTCTATTTTATATTTTGATGGTCAATCTTACTTTTTTATAACCTTATTCTCATATTTTAGAGGCTCTTATACCGATGACACCAGGTCTGGGGTTAGTTCCTTATCTATTTATTGTATTTTTCTTGGTCTCTTCAGGGATCATTTTGTATATTTTGTACCGTTATGTATATATTCATACTTGTGGCCCGTTCTTCTTATTATTCTATTTCCACTTTATTTATTTATTTATTTTAGGTTTTACTTTCAGCATCTGTATTGGGTTTTGGCTTGCCAACTTGGGGGTATAGTAGGCACCATCATGGCCCAATTTTAAGTTGTGAGAGTATGGTATTAGAGCTTTATGTTCACCGATCTTACCAGTACAGGACCAAGTGCCTAGTAGAGTCTTACAGATCAGTATGATAACGTTTGTATCCTATCTGTGGGAAGCTTTAGGGCATCCTTAGGAAAATCCCTTCTTTTTGATTCCTTTTCATGCGTTCTTGACTCTATCAAATTCTAAACTTTAATTGTCCATTTCTTCTCAGATGGCTAAGACAAGTATGACAACGGTGAGTATGATACTCATCCACCCATTGCTATAATACCTTCAACAGTGCCAAAGATAGAGTGCGAGGATATATCACTTCAGCTAGAGAATATGGGTCTAACCCAACAACCGGAATGATTTATGGACATGTTAGCTCTTTAGGGAACTAATGCTAGGACTCTGAGTCTTTTAGAGACGTGTCACAAGTAGGGGTAATGCCTAGTACTTCAAGTGGTTCTCTGGTTAGGGGTGAGTTTGTAGATCTGCAATAAGGTTTTATACCTGTTTCAGAGTATGAGTCAAAGTTCCACGAGTTGACTAGGCACGCTACTATGACTAGTCGATAGAGTATGAGAGGGTTGATTTCACCTCTCCATTTTGTGAAAAATCACTTAGTGATAGTTAGGAATACTTTTCTTCAAGTGGTTGATCAAGCATGGACTGTGGAGGGGTTATGTCGCAAAGCCTATGGAGGCGGTGATAAGAGGCAGCGCTGTTGAGGCTTTTTTAGTGGTTCTTAATCTTGAGGTAGGGTATTATCTGGTAGAGGTCAACATCATTACTCTTAGTCTAGAAGGTCTTTTCAAGCGGCACTACATGGTTCAGATGATAGTTATTCAAGCTGAGTTGAGCTGAGCAGAGCAACCGAGGTTCAGGTAAGACTTCTCAAGGTTTACATTCTAAGTATTTAGGCTGAGGTGGCCATTCTGATTCCATAGGATCTTATCGATGGACTCTATCCAGTATGGGTTGCTTTGTATGTGGAAAGTTGTGTCATTTTTCTAGGGATTATCCCAGTTTCAGCCAGTTCCTCCCTCTTAAGGCTCCAGTGTGACCGGCTAGAGTGGGTGTGCAGGGTTGTAAGGGTGGTCCCCAAGTTGTTAGAGGTGGTTTTCAGCCAGGCAGGCAAGGTGGTTGTGGAAAACACAGTCACTCAGATGTTTTTTTAGGAAGGCCAAAGGTTGAGGCTCCAAATGCCATCATTGTGGTACGGTCTCTGTTATCATCATCCATCTTTTGTATAGCTTGATATAGGGTTTGCTAATTCTTATACATCTTCTTACCTTGTTTATCGTTTGTGTTTACTATGTAACTCTTGTTGGTTTTTATGTGTGTAATGACTCCCAAATTACACCTCTAAAAGAAGCGCAAGCGGTCGCTGTTCAAATATAGAACACAACTAAAGGTTGGAGTCGATCCCACAGGGAAAATGGTAGGACTAGGGTCGATCAGTGTTTACTCGTACTTTTAGCAATTTATTTCTCGCAAGAGGGGGGGGCTTAAAGTGACAAGTAACGATGGTAAATCAAAAGTAAACAAGTAACAATTGCTAATTTTGAGAGTTGTAACCAATGGATGAGATGACTAGGGTAGTGTTCTGATGTGACGCTAATTTACGTCACTTTCGACTCCTTTTTACTAAGAACAATCGTACGTTTTCAAGCAAACATTGTTGTTTTTGATGTTTTTATGTTGTATTTGTAGGAAATGGAAACAAACACGGAAATGGACGGAAATACGCGAAAAAGAGCAATCTGCCTAAGTGTGACGGCCTGAGTGACGGCCCGTCACACATGTGACGGTCCGTCACTGGGACCGTCACTCCAAGGCAGCAAAGGGACAGTGCTACTGCTTAAGGCTGACGGTCCAGGCGACGGTCCGTCAAGGCTGTGACGGTCCGTCAGCCTGACCGTCACGCTAAGGCAGTGGCTTACGTCGGCGACCCGCGTTTTGGGGATTCCTAGCCCGTTTTGGATTTGGTTTCTTTGACTCCTATAAATACCCTATGATAGGTTTATGTAATGAGAATACACCCAATAGTTTTTAGTCGTTTTTTGAGAGCAACAACACGTTTTCGGATTCTTGAATTCGTGTTCTTGAGTTCTTGGTTGTTCTTGTTCTTGGATTATTGAAGAGTATTTTCATCATATTGTAAGAATCTTCTTTCCTTTATAATGAATTACTTCTTCTCTTCTTCGAGCATGAGTAACTAAAACTCCCGCAACTAGGGTTGTGGGAGCCATGGCAAACGTAGCAATATAGATTCCGGGTAGCGTTGGGTTCGATATATGTATTGTCACGTTGTTAATCATACTTTATGTCGCGTTTTCTAGTGGTTGCAAACATTAGAACATGCCTAGGTTTAATTTGCTTGAGAAAGAGATTAAAACTGGGAAACTTGATTAACAACAAGGAGTCGAGACTACCAACTCTCGTCTTAAAGATTAATGCCGTAACTGGATTAATCTACTTGATGTTAGGATTGAGAGCTAAAAAGCACATCTTTTTTGAGATCGAGAGAAGATAAAAGGAAATTTGTTTATTTGGTCGAGAGACGTTTAGACGATACAATTGACGCAATCACATCGTGACACGCATATAGAAAGAACCCAGTTAAGCCTAGAATCGACATTGTTACAATGCCATGGTGACCACGTCCCTAGTTCGCATTCTCTCATACTGATTTAAACTCCTCCGTTTATTATTGTTTTGTTTACAATTTGATTACAAAACCCCCCTTTTATTTACTGGAAACGATTGACGACTAGTCATCTACTTCACTAAAGTCTTAATCATCACCATATTCTCTGTGGGATTCGACCCCAACCTTGTTGGGTTATATATTTGACAACGATCGCTTACGCTTCTTAAATTGAGGTGTAGTTTGAGCGTTATCACGAACCCCCAAGCTAGTTGGTATAGATCCTTATCTATTCTTTGTATTTCCATGGTCTGCCCATAGGTGTTTGCCATTGTCCTACGACTTAAAGCATCGGCCACCACATTTGCTTTCCCCGGATGATACAAGATATCAACATCATAATCTTTTAATAACTCAAGCCATCTTCGCTGCCTCAGATTCAGATCCTTCTGCTTAAAGATATATTGCAAGCTCTTATGGTCCATATATATGTCAACATGAACCCCATACAAGTAGTGGCACCATATCTTTAAAGCAAATACAACCGCTGCTAGCTCTAGATCATGGGTTGGATAATTTTTCTCATGTGGCCGCAACTGTCTTGAGGCATAAGCTATTACTTTACCATGCTGCATCAATACGCATCCTAAGCCCACTCCCGATGCATCACAATACACTGCATACCCTTCTATGCCTTCTGGAAGTACCAATATAGGTGTAGAAGTCAACTTATTTTTCAGCTCCAGGAAGCTTCTTTCGCATGCATCGCTCCATTGGAACTTGGCTGCCTTGTGTGTTAGCTTTGTTAAGGGTGCAGAAATAGAGGAAAATCCCTCAACGAACCTTCTATAATAACCTGCCAACCCAAGGAAACTACGAACCTCCGTAGGTGTTGTAGGTCTTGGCCAGTTCTTCACGGCTTCTATCTTTTGAGTATCAACCCTTATTCCTTCATCAGAGACAATCTGACCCAAGAATGCCATAGATTTTAACCAAAACTCACATTTAGAAAACTTTGCATATAGCTTACGATCACGAAGAACCTGTAACACCTGCCACAAGTGATTAGCATGGTCCTCCTTTGATCTTGAATAGACAAAGATATCATCTATGAATACAATCACAAACACGTCCAAGAATGGCTTGAACACCCTATTCATCAGATCCATAAAAGCTGCTGGTGCATTTGTTAGCCCAAATGACAAAACTAAAAATTCAAAATGACCATACCGTGTTCGGAAAGCTGTCTTGGGTATATCTTTCTCTTTAACTTTTACTTGATGATAACCCGACCTCAAATCAATCTTCGAGAAACACTTAGCACCCTGTAACTGGTCAAACAAATCATCAATCCTAGGAAGGGGATATTTGTTCTTTATTGTCACCTTATTCAACTGCCGATAGTCAATACACATTCTCAATGAGCCATCTTTCTTGCGTACAAATAAAACTGGTGCTCCCCAAGGGGATATACTAGGCTTTATGAATCCCTTTTCTAACAAATCTTTTAATTGCTCCTTCAATTCTCGTAATTCTGCCGGGGCCATCCTATATGGAGGGATGGAGATGGGTTGAGTACCTGGAATCACATCAATACCAAACTCTATCTCTCTTTCTGGAGGCAAACCTGGAAGCTCTTCGGAAAATACATCAAAAAATTCATTTACCACTGGAATAGACTGAAGATCTAGTGGCTCCGCATCTATATCTCTCACTCTCACTAGATGACATATGTACCCTTTGGACATCATCTTCTTTGCCTTAAGATAAGAAATAAACTTACCTCTTGGTGTCCCAACATTACCTTTCCATTCAAGGACTGCCTCTTTTGGAAAATGGAAACTCACCCTCTTAGCTCGGCAATTTACCATGGCATAACATGAAGCCAACCAATCCATACCCATTATAACATCAAAATCTATCATATCTAGCTCAACAAGGTCAGCCAATGTGTTACGGTCACAAACAGTTACTATGCAATTACGATAGACTTTTCTAGCTATAATAGACTCGCTAGTTGGCGTAAATACTTCAAATGGTTTAACCAATAATTCTGGCGTTCCTTCAAACTTTCCAGCAATCAATGGAGTTACATATGATAGAGTAGAGCCTGGATCAATTAATGCATATACATTATATGAAAAGATGGACAATGTACCTGTAACCACATCAGGTGAAACCTCCAAATTTTGTCGTTCCGCTAGAGCATATGTACGATTTTGAACTCCACTAGAACTAGCAGTTCCTCTACCACCTCTACCACGACCTGCAGGCACTTGTGGCCCCCTACCTAAATAAGGCACCGATGATGATGATGCAGCAACCGATCCAGTAGGTTGTGCCATGCTACCTATGCCCCTTTGAGGGCAATTTCTCATCATGTGTCCCGGTGTACCACACCAAAAACAAACATTTGTTCCGAGCCGACATATACCTGGATGATTTCTTCCACATTGTTTACAAGACTGTCTAGGAGGTCTTGGTTGGGTCGCACTTCCCTGTTCTTGGTACCCCGCTACTTGTGAGCCTTGACTCTCACTCCTTTGCCCAAATTGATTAGCCCTAGACCCTTGAAACCGAGGTAGAGCGCTAGCTGTAGAGTAGGAAGATGATGGCCTAGACAGTCTATTAGAAAACCGAGGCCTAAACTCACCTTGGGATGGCGTAAACTGGCCCATAGATCTGGCCCTCTTGGCCTGCCCTCTTTTCGACTCTTGTGTCCTTCTCCTTTGCCTTTGATCCTCCATCTTTTGTGCAAAAGCTTGTATCCTTGCTATATCCATATCTTTGTTCAAAGCAGCAATAGTACAATCCCTAACCAGAAATGAATCCAATCTATCCACGTAACGATGAACTCTATCCTCCATAGTAGCTACTACATTAGGAGCATACCTGGCCAAAGAATTAAACTTGAGACTATACTCTCTCACGCTCATATTCCCTTGGTGAAGATTTAAGAACTGAGTTGCACGGGCCTCCCGAATCTCCAATGGCAGATAATAGTCAAGGAATGCCTTTTTAAACTCTTTCCATTTAGCTGAAGGTGTATTTATACCCCTAGATTGTTTCCAAGCTTCGTACCACAATATAGCCACACCTTTTAATCTATATGTTGCCAACTCAACTGCTCCCTTACCAGATACATGCATAATATCTAAGGTCCTTTGGATTTGATCAATAAAGTCTTGCGGATCTTCATTAGGATCTGACCCGGTGAATGATGGAGGGTCCAAATTAAGGAAATCACGTATCCGCACACTAGCTTCCCTATTTGCACCACTAGTACCTGTTTGCCCTTGTCCTTGACCAGCAAGTATACGAGTCAACAATTGGACTGCATTCTTTAAATCTTGATCAGTAGCATTAACCGGTGGTTCTTGGGGTGCTGCTGCCCTCCTTAGCTCTTCTGGAGACTGAGGAGTGGAGGAAGTCCATGATGAAGACAGTTGAGCCTCACTTTGATTAGCTCGTCTAGGTGGTGATTTGCTGGTCCCTTCTCCAGTAGCCACATCTACTTGCTTACCAGTACTCTTACTTTTCCTAGTAACCGGCATTTTTGCTATAATAAAAATAATTTAAAGGTTAGATACGATAAACCTATAACATTGGCTCTATTGCACGATCTAAGAGATGAAGAAAAAGAGACAACTCCTGAATGTCCCGTAGCCTCCTGTTTATAGATGTGGTGCACAACACACCCATAAGCAAGACTCTACATAGACACGGCTTTGTAGACTCCCTAGGATGACCTGCTCTGATACCACTTTTGTCACGCCTCAAATTCCATTTAGACGGCCAGGCACTCGATGCCCTAAAGGCCCGAGAGAACCAACTTATAACCTGTGATTCATCATGCATATAACTATGACAATTAAGAAGCTTTGACTATAGATAAGTTGCCTGAATAACAAGACCAACATAGATAGGCCCAAAACTTATGTACACGATCTGGCCATTGAGGCCTCAACTGTTAAGAGCAAAGACATAACTAAGTTTTACTTTACCATTGGTCTACAAAGCCTCTACAAGATAGACAAACTTAGTTTAGGTCGGGACAAGGCCCCGCCTTACCCTTAACTATACAATACCCAAAATATATACCAAAGACTCGGTAAAGCCCCGAATCAACCTGGAGCTCACCAACAGCAGCCGAGTGTCCTGTGCTCCTACTGGGGAGGTCTACTAGCCAGAGTACATGTGCCTGCAGCATGAAATGCAGCGTCCCCATGAGGGACGTCAGTACGAGAGAATGTACTGAATATATAAGGCATAAAGTAAACCATATGAAAACAAGAGCTCAAATAGAATAAGGTATCAGTGCATAAACATGTAAATAAGAACAGAAGATCACATTTGCTTAACTTGTGAAATCATGTATATTACGTTCTTTGGTTACTCTTCTTTGCTTTATGATCATTGTAAGGCATGTAATACACGTGACCAACTGATCAGTGGTAGAAGAGGAGTCCCATGCTAGGCAATTTAACCCCTGGGATGCTGCCCTCATAAATATACAAATTGGGATCGACCCATGCTAGGCTTTTGCCCCTAGGCTGCCACCCATAAGTACACAAATAGGGATCGACCCATGCTAGGCTTTCACCCCTGGGCTGCCACCCACACATATACAGATTACTTCATTTAGTTTCTTTAATCTTTGAGATTGTTACATTGGTGGTTGTAACCTTTATTGAGCTCAAAACTATGGACCAGTAGTAGAAGACATGTGAACATGCACTTAAGGCAGTAACAATGATATAAGGAGCAAACGTAACATCAACGTACTATTTAGGAGCTTATATGATACACTGAACCTCATTTGGCTTAGAGAATAACTCACAAAGCTTGCTGTTGAAAGTACCTTTACTAGGAAACCCACTTCGTTGGTAACAACACAAATATAAGAGTTCATGCCAAGGAATATGAAACTGAGAAACCTTACATACCTTGTTGTGTAACTCGGATATTACAATGAATTAAGCTTCCCCCTTTCAGATTATTTATCTACAATGAAATACGTGGCAAAACTAGTATTAGTAGCTAGTTAACCAATTTGGGCTACTTGATCCCACTAAATCAGTAACTAGGCAGTAAGCTCGTAATTGATCAAACCAAGAGTGTTCCTTTCACCTCTTCTCCTCTAAACATATCTACATACTGTACGACCTTCTCATAAGGTCCCTTGAAGCTCTTCCGACTTCACAACATATACCAAACAACATACAAAGGTGTGCAGGCAGCAAGTTAACATAACACCCAATTAAGTGGTGTATTACCACACCCTCCTTCCATACTTCAATACAACTTCACACACCCTTTTACAAGTTCCACCAAGCTGTCCCAAATATATACACATAAAACCGCTCCTAAAACAATCCCAAACATCCTTCAACATAATAAGAAAGTATTTTTAACTCAAGGATTCCAATCACTACCCCATGGTTCTTGACACAAACACATACAGAATTCTTCATCAAACTTGCATATAAAAAGGGGTAAAAATGGGCAGTAACTTTACCTTAAATTCTGAAAATCTGTCCTCCCAACTTGTACTTCTTCAAGAGCTTGAACTCCCCTTCAACTTAGCTTGAAAAGAGGGAGAATACTTAAGAACCCTAATGGTATTTTATGGCTGCTATGTGAAGCTAAGAGAGAGAGAAAGAAAGAACTTCTAAAATCTATTTTTTTTCAAGTTAAAATGAGTGAAATGAGCTGGTCTTAACCCCTTTAAAGGGGGGCTGCTTTGGCCGACTTTCCTTGCTCATTTTGAGCCACAAAATGTCAAGAAGGTGATATACCTACTTGGCCATTTTACATGGGCTTTGTTGGACTTAACCTTATTGGGCCTTGGCTGCCAATTCTTTCCCTTTCTTTCACTTCTTTGGGCCAGAATTTATTCAAGTGGGTGATGGGTGTACTTGGCCCTCTAAGCTAGTCAAAATAGTCTTAGTAGGTGATGCACCTACCTAGTTCTTTAGGCTGGTCAATAAGTCAAAGTAGGTGATGCACCTACTTGTCACCTACTAGCTTAGTTAAGTCAAGCAAGCAGCTCACTTATTTTATTCTATTTTCTAATTTCTAATCCCTTTTGCTTTAACTTAAAACTTCACCCTAAATATTTACTCAAATACAACCTTACCATCTCGAGTTTAAATACTTTTGTCGAGGTTAACTTGGCCGTTTACGTGCTGAACTGAATAGGGCATTACAACACCTCCCAATACACATTAAACTATCACTGCTCATATAAGAAACTCGGTCCCTCACCTATACAACAAGGCTATATCAAGTGATATATGAATAGGACTAGTATATGCAGAATACGGGATGTTACAGATAGACACTGAATGGGATCTCACTATGTGATGGAGAGTGGATACCTCACTTTTTAAATCTTTCACCCCGCTATCCATCGATTTAACTCTTTTTCAATACTTGAGACAACATGTCCTCAATCTTAGAATGTTTGGGGTTACTCACCATTGGTTGGTAGGGAAACATATCGGCTTTTGGTAGAGGCACATAAGTATTGGTATTACGGTGATAGTAACAATCACCATTTCTCTCACGTTCTTGCTACGGACCATCACGGTCTCTACCCTGCTCCTTATCTCTCCATTGATTTCCCTTGTCTCATTTCTAACCTTAGTTCTCGTCTCTCGGATGCCAAGGACCTTGCTATTCGGGTTAAGAACCCTTCTCTAGAAAACACAGCTCCTCATCTCCTGATACATGAGTACCAATTCCATCATGATCATTCAACCCATAGACACCCACAACATTGACACTCTTAGTGCCTGCCCCCATCACATGTTTGGCCAATAGATCAATTTGTGTCAACATTTTGGCCTTGGTTTCATCCCTTTCTTCCTCTTTTCTTCTCATCTCACTTGTCATAATAGATGAAGTAACACCCAGTTATACATTATCTTCCCTAGTATGCCACGCCCTATTTTTTTTGTTATCCAATCTAAGAGGGATGCAACAAGACCATAGGTTTGGTCCATAAGTGTCCCACCTATGATGTTATTCACCACAGATTTATTCATGGAGTCAAGAGATCTATAGAAGCTTTAAAGGAGAACATTGTCTGGTAACCCATGGTTTGGACACAGTAGAAGCTTTTTCTTGAACCTTAGCCATGCTTCATGCAATGGCTCATCCGATAGTTGGCGGAAATTGGTGATATCATCCCTTAGTTGCATCATCCGAGAAAGAGGGAAGAATCTCACTAAGAAGGCTTCTACAAGTCCATTCCATATTGTAATAGAGCCTTCCTGGAGCTCCTCAAGCCATGTCGCCGCTTCCCACGTAAGGGAGAAAGGGAATAATCAGAGTCAGATCGACTCTTGAGATATATTGTTGATGTTGAAAGGATGTCATATTTCAACAAAGTTCCGGATATACCGATTAGCATCTTCATGAGCCAGCCATCCAAACAGTCCTTTCATCTGGATCAATTGGAGCATGGTGCTCCTCACCTGGAACATAACATTCCCATGATTGGGGATAGGCGGATTTCACCTATAAAACCATGGACCATGGGATCATTGTCCACATCTATATATCCATCATCACTCTCTTGGTCACCCACTTGACGCATGGGCACCCTGTTCACAACAACACAAATAACAAAAAGTAAAAAGACAACAAACACTCAACAAAAGTGAAATAAACGATAATAAAATAGAAAATAAAGAACCATTCCCTGGCAATGACGCCATTCTTGATGATTTTCAAAAACACTCTCCCATAGGAGGTGGTAACGATCATCATACAAATCAAATAAATATACCCAACGAATGTCGAGGTCGTATCCACAGGGAATGGAGTGATGATTTGCTAAGAAATTGTCGAATAGTAATCACTAAGGTTAGTCAATGATCAAACAATCAAAAGTAAAGGTTGGGGAAAAAGGAATGGGAATTAACTAAATCAAGATTTCAACAAGAGAGTAATGTAAACACAATTTGCTTATCAATGAGAAAGAAGACTAGGGGTATGCTTCCAATGGGATTCTACAATGGGTTAGGCACTTGATTAATTATGCAAACTCTCGATAAAAGGTATGGGTAGCGTTGGTTTGAGATATACTTGGTAGTCTCTCGACCCTCCAAATATATACTATAGCCTTTGCTCAAGCACCATCCATAGCTATTACTTTAAACCTACCAATTCAATGCTTGGGGGAATCACTTAGATTCTTAGATGGGTATTTCCTTCTATTAAGCTATTTCTAGTCTCAATCTAAGGTGAAAATCCCAAATTTCCACTATTGAATTCCTATCCAAATTATGAACTCCTCTTTTAAGCAAGAACACAATTAAGTAAACTCAATCAATGTTTGCAACCATTAATTTATGATTAAAATATGAAGAATTCAATAGACCCATACATATTCATCAATTATAAGCATAATTAATCAATACCCATACCCAAATTCAAATACCCATCATGCACATACTCCTAGACAAGGAATTTAGCAACTCATATTAAGGAAATAAAAAGATATATTAAATGGTTTATCCATAATTTCGTTAATAATCAAAGCTAATCTCCAAATCCAAGCTCAAATCTTTACAAAACGGTGATTTCAATTAGAGAAGATGAAGAGAGAAGAGTGTACTCTCAATATCTACTTTGGGGAAAGAAAAAATAAAATTATATATTAGGTACACACCCCAAAATGGATTTTAGAAGCTTCCCAATATATCACATGGATTTGGATAAAAATACCCCTCGAGGGGTGGTGCGACATAATGTGCGATGCGATGTACGATTGCACCTTGACTTTTATACCTCAGACACTGCTCCATTTCCAACAAGTGAGGTCTGTTGCTTTTGTGATGAGGTGAGAAGGGGGTGTGGCTCACATGCCGCATTATGCGACTCGCACCCTTCAAAAGTACCTACATTTTCATATATAAAGGCAATAAGTACCTCTATTTCTCATCAACTCATGACAATAATTCATGAATAAATTCCCAATAAATTGATAGATTACCAACTTATCAGCCCTTTTCCATCATTTCAGACAGAGGTACGCAGTTTACTTCTAAGTTCAGGGGCAAGTTATACAAAGAGTTGGGCACCCAGCTCACTTTTAACACAACTTTTCATCCTCAGATGGATGGTCAGTCAGAGAGGACAATTCAGGTGTTGGAGGACATGCTGAGAGCATGTGTGATTGATTTTAGAGGCTATTAGGATCAGTTCTTACTGTTGTGTGAATTCTTACACAATAACAGTTATCACTCCAGTATTGACATGGCACCATTTGAAGCACTTTATGGGAGGGGATGTAGATCACCCATAGGGTGGTTCGAGGTTGGCGATGTGAAACCTTCAGGAATTGACTTGGTGAAGGAAGCTTAGGAAAAGGTGAGAGGTATTCAAACCAAGTTATGCCGCCCAGGGCAGGCAAAAAGAGTATGCGGATTTCAAGGTAAGAGACATGGTATTTCAAGTTGATGAATAGGTTCTATTGAAGATGTCACCAATGAAAGGGGTAATGAGGTTTGGCAAGAGGGGTAAGATCATCCCTCAGTATATCGGTCCATTCGAGGTTCTCAAAAGTGTAGGGATGGTAGCTTACAGGTTAGCATTGCCGCCCAGTTTGTCTAGAGTCTATCTAGTCTTCCAGGTATCCATGTTGAAAATATACTATAGGGATGGGAAGTACATCATCAAATGAGATTCGGTCTTGCTAGATAAGGACCTTCAGTACGAGGAAGAGATAGTTGCTATTCTTATCCGGGGTGTCCAAAAATTAAGGACAAAGGAAACAAGGTTGGTGAAGGTCCAATTGAAGCATTGTCTGATTGAGAAAGCCACTTGGGAAACTGAGAAGGACATGCAGGACAAGTATCCTCACTTATTTGAGGATTTAGGTACTATCCTTTTCTCTACTTAGCTCATCTTTTTTATGTTTGATCATTCAAGGATGAACAATGGGTAAATTGGTATCTATTGTAATGTTCCCATCTTTGAAGGTGAGGTATTCATGCAAAGAAATGGATTAAAAAACTTCTGGGTTTGGGAGTTGAAAATTTTGGGCTAGGCCAGTCTCGGATGAATTCTGAGTGAGGTAAGGTCTAGGGTAATCCAAGAAAGGATTGGGTGGAATGTCTAAGGTTGATCTAGTTTTTCTATTACCCAAGACGTTAAAGATTTCATAGGACTTTTAGAAAGCAAATTCGGGTGAGTAGAACTCCCGATATCAAACTTGACGTGAAAAGGTTAGTCTGGAACATCAAGGTTTGAAGGTGTGTTGTAAAATGGGCAAAACTGGGAGGATTCTTGAGGTTTTGTCCCACGTCAGCCGCTATAGCGGGTGATACGCTGCTATGATGATGACTGCTATAGCGGAAGTCAAGGCGGTCGACCCCGCTATAGTAGGTGGCTTTCATTACGGCGGTAATGCTATAGTGGGATTTGGCCTCTATAGCGGGATATGTCATTGTTAATGCAGAAAATTCCCCCAAAACATTCAGAATTTTTCAAGAATTTTTTGGGGAAGTGTAAAGGCAAAAAATGGCGAATCCTATTGATTTTCTACCAGGAATCTTCGTAAAGGTAAGCAAATCGTTTCCTTAACTTAGTACTTTGATTCTTACACCTTTGAATCATTAGTTACAGGCAGTGTGTCACGCCCTCAACTCGGGGGGGCACAAATTGCACCTAATGCCAAAACATAGGCCAAAGCCGACCCTGCTGAACTATTTGCCAATGGCACATAGTAGCCACACACAATCAAGAAAATAAACAAGTATATCTCGACTTAAAAATCATCCCTCGGCCAGCAAGGCCCATGTTAAAAGCTCTAGAAAGAAAAAAACTACTCCCAACAATTCATATAAAGTAATAAGCAGGTAGCACATAAATCTTGTTAGGGCCGTCAAGACCGCCATGATATCGAGGAAAGCATAAATGCTATGCACGCTGTCAAGGCCACCATGATATCTATATAAAAACTTCAAACATGTATATACAATGTAATCTAGTCCAATGAGCCGCTAAACTACCAACAAAATCAATCACAAGGCCCAATTGGCTAACAAGTTATAGCTAGTGAACATATAAGGCCAAAATGGCCACCATCGTAGCTATGCAAACCAACTAACTAGTCTGCAAGCCTCTATGAATACAATGCTTGGTAGGACAGGGCCCCAACCTACCCAAAAACTAAAAACAGCAAAAAGGGCAAACCTCTAATACTCTGGTGACCCCTGGGAGGGAAGGAGTCAACTAACTCACCGAAAGCTTGGCTATGCTACCCGACAGGTCTTTCTAGTCATTGCTCAGAACCTGCAGACATGAATTTAGCGTCCCTAGGCAATGGGGCATCAGTATGAAATAATGTACCGAGCATGTAAGGCAAACAGTAAACTAAAACTAAAGTGTAGGGACTGAACAAAAGGCCAGGAGTAACATAGAAATACAATGACTTACCATCTTGTAATAAGATACCATCTAAAGCACATAGAAAACAATAACCATAACTGTCCCCCATAAGCCCGGTAGGTACAGATAGCATACAATTTTCATAAGTCCTAACAGGCGCAAACAATCGCTAAGTACCCATCTGACCCCCTTACCTGGACCCTATTGATAATATGATCTGAACTGTCTGACTGTGCATGTGTCTTGAATTACTTCAACTTTGAGGCTTTGTGGTACCATATATGTTCTGCCCCATAGGTACAACCTATCCGTCCTGTAGGTACGGTCTACACGGCCCATAGGCATGGACTGCTCAGCCCAATGGCGCGGTAATATAATGTAACTACTACCCCAAAGGTACAACCTGTCTTTCCCATAGGTATGGTCTACCCTTCCCAAAGGAACAGTAATATAATATAACTTCTACCACGTCGGTACATCCTACCCATCCTATCGGTACGGTCTGCCCGACCCGAAGGCATAGTAATAGTAACAAAAATATAGGCTCCAAAACCCTACAATGTCAGTGTCTGCTGAGGCCAAAACAAGCTTATAGGCGACAACAAGATGATAAAAACAACACCAACTAATCACAGGTGACCTCAATATAATCATAACATGCTTTTCTAGGCTGCTAGGTAAGGAATAAAGTGCTGCTGATAGTTTCTAAATCATGCTGTGGAGCAAAGCTCAATACTATAAGGCCACATGTCGAATAACAATGTTATAAAGGCTATAAAATCTTTGGCCTTAAAGGACATGCCAGAAAATGAAAACAAAGCTTTAACAAACCTTTCAACTGAAGTGCCAAAGGTGTTGCTATGAATCTTGGCCAACCAAATGTAATGCAATAAATGTGTGAATCAACAAGGCTGAAAGACAAGCCATAACCAATCTATAAGGCATCAATGTGACACTCGTGACCAGCCAAGTACAAACCATAAAATGAGGCTACAAACAATAATAAACAGCAGCTAAATCCAACATCAACATGCTAACCACATCTTAATGGAGTGACAAGCTCCCGAGGCACTATTTCAAGGCGTACTTTACGTTGTTCAATTTAATAACTATTGTATGTGACTCCAATAAGAATCACACAAACTCCCCAATCCCTCCAGCATCTTAACACCATCAGTACACAACAATAATAACCAAATGTAATAAGATAAAGGGGCTGTCCAAAGCTACGATATCCAAAATAGCCACTTTGTAGCTCGGAAAGCTGTAAAAATGATACTAGAACATATAATTATGAAGGAGGATTGTAGGGGGATGATTTCCTTGACAAAAACCTTTGAAATACCAAGCTAAACAATCTGCCTCTTTAAAGTAACAACAACCGAAGCCAAAATCAACAAGAAACTACTACAACTCATCGGCAACTACAACTTTTTGTAACTAGAAGCTTAGAATATTAAGTTAATAGATAGATAAGTGTACGGGATCTTTACCTTGCCAATATATCTCCATAGCTACTGCCAAACACTCAATAAACACCTGCTATGTTGCTGCGGCAACACCCATGGTGATACGCCATGAAATCAATGGGACAAACTACACCAAAATGACGAGCTTTCAATGTAGAACAACTTCCGTTAAACTTTCGAATTGATAGCATCAAGATCCATGGAGTATTTAGAAGTTTTCCCTCTGATTTTCTGTGATTTTTGGGGGACTTTTATGATTTAAAACGAAGGAAAATCAGCTTATATAAAGCTAAACCGACTTGGGGCTAGGGGCTCACCTTGACGTGCCTGCTTATGCAGTCTTATGAAAACATGAATATCTCTCTATTATGAAGTTGTATGGATAAACGGTTTAGTGAATTGGAAACTAGACACGTATACCTTCAATTTGGTAGGTTGAGAGCCTTCTAACTCTTTATATATTAGGAGAACATCTTCGAGACATTTGACCCAAATTCTTAGAAAATTTCTTAACGGAATTTACAATAACTTTCCCCGACTTTTATTTTACAATTTGCTTGACTTCAAAACTTAACATACAACCATTGTGAATTTAAAATACTTCTTAAAACATCTTTCTTACATATTAATAGCTCTTAGTCTTACATATTAATAACTCTTAGTCTTACATCAAAATTACAAGTGAATCCAAAGTTCAAACGGGCAGGATGTTACATAATGGGGAGAGTTTGACTTAACCTAAGGGGGAAAATCTGGTGTAACAAGGAATGTGGGTGTAGAAAATCTTGAGTTTTGTGTATAAAATATTTATTCCATGATTTTAATACCATAATTTTCTAATGTAACCATAAAATTGGTAGTTTTAGGGTATTATTGGTGGAAAGGTCCTAGGTTGGGCGGAATGATCATGGGTTTGGCATGGGGTTTAGGATTAGGATATAATACGGGTATATTTAGGCCATATTGATTGATTTTGGTGTTATGTGATTGTTTTTAGACCAAGAACAACCTAAAGCCTCACATAAAGAGAAGGCTCAGGTTCAGTAGAGCATTCATGCGTAATTCGAGGTAGGTGATGGTTGAATTGTTTCCATTTATGTTATGTGTGCAGTTTAACTACTACATTAGTATTTCATGTACATTACATGCTTTAGGGTTGAAATAATTAATGTTAATGATATCCGATTGTCAATCCGGTGAAATGTACTTGTCTTAAATACTTGTTGGTTTTACAAGTGTGGGTTGTGTTTATTGTTGTTGATTGTTTTGATATCTGTCACATTCGGTTGGCTTGGGTACCATACCTGGTACAATTCAATAGATGGCTTGGGTACTACGCTTAGTATGGAATATCTATCGATTGTCTCGAGTACCACACCTGGTACATGTTCTATTATGGTTAGCTCGGGTACCATGCCTTGTACATGTTTGGTTATGCTTTATGTGTTGGTTCCATGAGTGGACCAGGTTTACATCTTGTGATGTCATTGATGTATATTGGTCCATGAGTGGCTAGGGGGTTGTATTTAAATGCTGGGTTGGTTCTTGTGTAGACCGAGATTACATGTTAAAGACTGTAGCTGATGTCTTAGGGATCCTTGGGTGGTCCGGGTTACTTGAATGGCATATGGAGTCATATTTATTGTTGTCATTGTGGTTGTGGACATATCTTATATAGTTGATATGTCAGGTTGATGACTGAGAGTCTGAGTTATAATTGTTGACTTGTTTATACATGTTTTGTCCTGCTTTACTGAGTTTTAATTAAGTGTTCGTATTTTGTATTTTGGAGATGGACATTGATCCTACCAGTACACTATTATTTTTATGTACTGATATTGCACTTGCTCTTTTTGTTGAGTACATGGCATATTTTGGCAGTTGTTGTGCGACCTCAGCTGTGACACGAGCATTTCCTGAATATAAGGGTGAGCTACTTTTTTCGGGCTGCCATGGATTCGTCTATCTTTCTAGTCCATTGTTTGAACTCAGAGTACTTTTATTATGGGGTTGCATCCCCGTATTCTAGACTATGTTAGAAGTTTTGGTACATGACTTTCATATTCTAGGAGTTATTTCCGCAGAGATTCTTATTATTCTCTTTTAGTTATGCTAACTGGTTTAGTTTCTTAGTTTTGTTAAGTGTTGACTTGGGTACTTGGTTCGCTTACCGGGGGTTAGGGTAGGTTCCATTCATGGCAGTTTAGGTCATGATACCAAGGATGTCTGTGAAGTTGTGTCTAGTAGAGTCTTAATCATGGGTGTGAAGCATATCACACTTATAATTTGGAGGCTACAAGGCACTTTGGAGATTTTCACTATTCTTTCATACTCTAGATCATGCAATTGAGCTGTGCCATAAGAAACTTATTTAGATTCGTGCGTTGCTCAAATTCCTCCAACTATGCCTCATCTTTGAGGTGATAGAAACAGTAAAGCTCAAATTGTTATCAATATGGTGCTCTTATTTAGAGCCACCGACAATTTAAAAGACCGCATATGGGCTTGTAAAGAGCCCATTAGTGCATTTGAGTCTATAAATTTGAAAGAATACACTCTTGTTCATGTGAATTGTGTGTTTGAGCCAAAGTAAGATGTGCTCTCAGACCCCTGTTGACACCCAATTTTTACCCGCCACATTACGAATTAATCTTAAGCCTTTTTGAATTTTAAACAATTTTTTGAAATAATTGTGTTGTAAAAAGAGATAAAACATTTTCCAAATAAGCTTTATAATAGTTCTAAGTAATAATTTATATATTTCATGTTTAATTATGTGGAATTTATATAAGTTTACTGAAAGAAATATTTTAGAGTTTAATTTCATAAGAAAATCCTTTTAAAAAGATTAAACGTTTGATTTTCCTTCAAATTAATTCAAACTTGAGATTAATTGAATAAATGAGGTAATCATGTGTTAAATACAAGTATTATTTCAAATCGTTTAATTTTGAAGAGGCTCGGACGATTAATTTATAATTCATTCTTTATTTCTAGCCTATTTCTTTAAAGTAATTTAAATCCTAGGCGAATTCTTTGCAATTATTCTCAATTTGGCTATTTTCTAAAGACCAAATGGCCACATTTTGCAAATGTGGCCATTATCTAAACCACCCTTATAACTCCCCCATCAGCCAGCATTGGGCTCAATTTGCCCAAGCCACCCACCAGCCCACTTCCATTTCCCTCAATTGCCCGACCTGCCAGGCCCAATCCCTTACCCTTATTACTCCTCTCTCCCTTTGCTCACAACAGACAAAACCAAATGACCCCTTTGCTCTTCACCCATCTCTCCTCTCTCAACAACAACTCATAAACCCTAGCCGCTGCCCTTTCATTCCCAACGTTCCCGTCACCTCTTCATACCCTTATCGCATGCCAAGCACAAGGGTTTGTACCACACAAGTACTGGGGTGACGAGTTGGACGTAATCTACACCTCTCCATCGTCCATGCTTGAAATCCCTCTCATAATTTGTACCAAATGGTGCAATTTCAATAGCTCAGCGAAGCAATAATGCCAATAGCCCAAACCCTGTCAAAATTCCCAAATGCCATCCTTTCTCCGTCAAGATGATGAGCTGGCAACCCAGAACGTTCTAAAAATTGCCCAAGTGTCAATTTCTCTGTGAAAATTGGTACGAGTTTGTACCATTTCCTTGATGGCCAGGTTTATCTCATTAGGGATTTCAAAAAATTCCCAAATGAATTTCCCAAAAACGCCCTTAGTTTTCCCCCTATTTTCCCCCTCAAATTCCCCTATATAAACCACAAAGGTTTATGGGATTAGGGGCTGGCTTTTGGTTTTGCTTGAGTTTCTTTTGGAGAACCACTCTCTAGCTCAAAAGGAAACCAATAGATTTCAGAGAAATACACTTAAAAGAGAGTGTTCTTGCTGATTTCGGTAAGCTCAATTCAATTTTGACGGTGGTATATCAATTCTGATGAAGTTCGTCATCCCAGATCGCTGCTCTAAAAGAGGTAAACCCATTATCCTTTCCTTTCTTTTCCTTTCCTTTGTTTCCTTTAGTATAATGTAGAGTTATTTGTTCTTATCCCTTTTAGAAGTGTTTCTACTGGTTTTAGGCTGGTTATAATGTGAATACGAGTTCATTTAGAGATTATCATGTTGGATTTAGGACTGGTCTTGTTTTGTTTGTTGTTCAAGAATCGTAGATAAATATTCACAGTCGGTCCATGTAGGAATTATTAGTGTTCTTCCCTTTGTTCATCCTTTTTTTCTCTATTTTTTTTATCTCTCTGTGAAAACGTCAGTATGACATTTATTTTGCCGTCTAGAGGGAGCTTAAGGTTGTTTTGTTGTTGTATAAAGGAGACGCTAAATTCATTCTGTCAATTTTTTTGAGATGTTGTCAAGTTTAAACTCTGAGAACTTGAATTGATATTGTTCACCGCTCCATGATCACTTATTTGTTCTTACACACGATTGTTTTTCCTTTGTGTTCACATAAAAACCCTCACTCAATAAATTAGTCTGTTAAGCATGAATTGGGTCGGGTTTGTTTTCATTGTTCATCAACTTTGTTTTGTTGGTCTGTGATGGATTCAATTCTCTCTAGGCATGACTGTTTTCCTATTATCTGAGTAACTTGGTAGTCCAAAACTTTTGATCTTTTTTTCCTTCTCACATTGAATGAATCTCAACTAAGTGACTGCATCCTAATGCTCATTTAAAGCCTGTTGGAATGAATATTGATTTGATTTGGTTCCCCTCTATTTCCTCTTCTTTCTCTGTATGCTATAATTGATTCCATTAAGTCGATGACTATTTCTCTCAAGGTTTTTTAGTAATTAAGTTTCATCACATGCTTTGTCATGTTCATAAGTCTGTCTCATCCCTTTTCGCACCATGTGAATTGATTTCCAGCATAATTTAATCTCTCTCTTCTTTGGAAGGATCATGAATCTGTTAGATATAGCTTTCCTTATGTCGTTCATGAGGTTGCCTCTACCTGAATATGTTTCTTTGGGTCGATACTGCCCCTTTTAGCATGATAATATTTTTCTAGAAATCCCTTTCTCCCCTGTTTAATGTCCAAGTTTCAGTTGTTTCTTTTTTGCTAACGTCATTAAAAACAGGAATTGATTGTAGAAATCTTCTTTCACACTCAAGTTGTTAGAAAATGATTAAATGTCATATGTGAAGTTAATGTTATGAATATGAACATGAGTTTTCTGTTTGATAAGTTCTTAAAACGAACTGATCCTTGCAACATTTCAGCATGCTAATCCTAACCTTTTACATGATACGATGAGTTCGGTAGTATGTCGAGTGTCTTGGGGCTGTTGACTTGCTTAAAGTCATTCATGTTTAGTTGCAAGCTATCTTGTGATTCATTGATTTTCTTTTCATCGATCTCTGGTGTTAATTTTGTTGTTACTGTCACTATTTTGGTATTGAATCCGTGCTTTCTAAGTCTATAGTATTCCTCTGTGCACTGCAAGTATGATTTTCTCCTTGGGCTTGACTATTTGACAGTTCAATAGTGATTTTTCTTTTTATGCTAATCCCTTTCTTTATTTTTAACGCATGAAATCCGTCAACTCGAGTCCATTGGGACTCCCGCTATTCCATTGCATTTCTTTGTCGAGTTGGAATGCAAGAATATTTTTTGTCAGAGTTCTTAGAAGATCAGATGGGCGAAAGACTTGAAGGAAAAATAAAGAAAAAGGCTAAAGCTTATACACAACAACAACAACAATAGCCCCAAATGGGCTAAGGAGATAAAACTGGACCAAAGTCCAAAAGAAACGGCGGTGGGCCTAAAGAGGGCCCACAAACTAGATTTAGGACAGGTTTTGGACAAAAGCCCGTCAGTTTTAATTATTTCTTTCCCCTTTCTTTACTTTGCTTAGATAGGATTATTTGTAATTATTTGAACTAAATTTCAACTTAGTTGAATTATCCCAAACGAGTAAACCTTTTTTGTTTAAATTTTCTTTAGTCGCTTATTGTTTTCTTCATATAAAATGGTTAAGCATCTTTAAATTGTCAAACAAGCATGCTTTTCTCTTTGTTTTTAAAAAATGAACTCCTTATGTGTTTTCATTCCAAAACATAAGCATCAATCTCCTTTCATCAAGTCTCATGAATTACATTCCCTAAACTAAATATAAAACAAGATGTGTTCTATTAAAATACAAGATCTTTTCCAAGTTAGTCAAAATGAGTTATTTTCAAATAAGTTTGGATAACCGTAAGTTAGCGGATATCCTGAGTGCTTTTCAAACCTTCTCAGGATATTAATATGAACCTCTTACCTCGAATCTCTTAAATTTTTAAAGTCTTTTTCTGTTTTAAGATTTTAAAGATATTTTAAGGTTTTCTTAATTTTCATTGATTAATTAAGTGGCGACTCTTGCTTTTAAATTGAAAAATATTTTGAAACTTTAACTAGATTTTCGAAATGATTTTCAAGTCAAGTCATTTTTCCCGTAAAAGAACCCCTTCTCGAAACCTTGGTATAGATGACATCTTTAGCGGGAGAGCGTGTATCTCAATACTTGGATAGTGTTGTCACCCAAGAAAAAGTGTGATTTGGGGTGTTGTAAGATATATGAAGTAGAATGAATTCTAGAGCCAGGATATAAAGTCAGGCACAAAGTAGCTAGAAGCTGGAAATAGAAATTGATTGGGTATGTATTTAGAATCGTGTAGTTATTAAGTGAGCAATAGGATGATTTGTCCTTAGGTCTTGACTAAGATGTAGTAAAAGTTATGTAGATTTCATGGCAGTAAGTAGAGATAGGATTATTGGTTAAGGTGACTTAGGGTATGCCTGATCTTGGGAGGAAATTTATGATGGCATGTTATGGTGTTGGTAAAAAGCAAATATAGGTTGTGAACAAGCGGATAAAGTGGTTAGAAATTGACAGTTTTAATGAGAGGGAACCCCTTGATATTTGCAGAGCTATGAATTTAGTTTAGACGGATGAGTGGATAAGTAGTAGAGATGTTGTGAATGTAGAATGTGCAATTAGACTGCAATTACACAAACTGTGAGATTAAGATTGACTATTTTGTCATTAGCTCCTAATGGACTAGTGTTTCTTGTTTTTTCCTTCGTTTCTATAAATTCTAAGCAGTATAAAAGGATAAGTGTTGCCATCCATGTTTAGTACTAGACAATAATCTTAAACTGTGATGATTACCGTGATGAAAAGAATGGCAGTATGAGGGTGATAATGCTAGTTTGAAGAATTGATCTAGTAGACTGGATAAAGTGTGTGCAAGAGTTTAAGTCTATAACTTATGGCAAGTGTGAGAGTGTAAGTTTGATATATGTGGGCTATAGATGAATAAGTTAATGGATTCTAAGGCACTAGGTGAAGAGAAAACCTTAAGAATTATAAGGGAAGATGTGTGCTCCAGAAGAGGTATTGTAGATGAGATTCTAAGCTTCTAAATGTTATGTGCCTAGTTTAATATTCTTGAGTTGTGTAAAGTGGAGAGATGTTGGTATGTATTATATGGTGTCCCTAAGATCTGAATTGAGGGGATTATAGATAAGGCACGCGATATTGAGTCTCTTAGTATAGTTTTAATTCTATTGAATTTGGTGGATAGAAACTTAGAGATGTGATGTAGTAGACTAATAAGAGGAGACCTGATTGTTAAGTGTTAGGGGAAGTGGTTATGTACATCAATAAGAGCATAAGTTATAGAATGATAACCCTAGAAGTAGGAGAAATATGAGAAGTATCCCAGAAAGAAATCTTAGCAAGAATTTTTATATCTACAAATATTGTCTATCAGAGAGTATTTAGCATTCATATGTGTAGTGATATCCCTACTGTGCAGAGTAATGTGCTTATAGCTCAGTTTAAAGCATAGCTCCATAAACTTAGGATATCAACCTTTGAGCTAAAGGGGATATGATAAGGCGATGAACCAAGACAGATCATGAGATTCAAATAGTAATGAGTTCCAGAAAAGAGATATGATGAGACAACAATCCATTCTTATCTCATCATATTCCTTATACCCTAGTGAAGATGACACTCTATTTTTGTATTGTGTATTAGTGACACACCCATTACCCAGGTTCATGCACTTCATATATATTCACGTCCATGGTCAGTTCCTAGAATGAGAAGCATATCTTCAAGAAGTGATCCTAGTCTTAATCTATAAATCTATGAATACTAGCCTTATGTTATACAACTCATGATATATGAATAGATGTTTCACAGTACACTCATTCCTACAAACTCATGATATTTCCTTAATGGTTAGTGAAATTATGCTACGTCATTTGAATTCTCAGATAAGATTTCTTGAATAATTTGTGCTTATGATCTCCTTTCTATAAGCCCTATGTACATCCACCTATGATGGTGAGGGATGGTTATGTCATTTCTATGCCCATGATGACTCTCTATTAATGCTTTATGTGTTTGATATAAGAAGTATTCATGCCTATTACACTACTCCTCAGGCCCTATCTTGAGTGGCAAGGTCACGATAAGAATAAGTAATGATTAAATTGTATGTCTCTTATTCCTGATGCTCATATGCTATTCCTTCAGTAATCTTGCTTATGAATTGCTCGATGGTAGTGAAAGAATCTAGGTAAGAGAAAGATGGGAGAGCGTAGATACTCTTTTTGTGGACAATTGCATTATGTGACTAGTAACTTCTCTATTAGAGCTTGAGGTTGGTTGTTTTTTTAGTAATAAGAAGAAGTAGTATTCTTGGGGATAACTCCAGATGCAAAAGAGACTTTGTCAAATTTTAGAACAAATCTAAGATCCAATCAATGCTTGAAGGTGAAAGTTACAAATAGAAAATTAAAATGTAGGACCTCATGATTTAGGTTAGTATAATCGCATGGTATGTAGATCTTTGTATCCTTGATTTAGGCTTGAACATGATACGAGCATGTAGTTAGACTCTGGCCATAGTAAGGATATGTACTCTTGTGAGAACTATAGGTTGTAAGTGTCAAATGTGGTGTTTAGAGGAGGAAGGGTAACTTTGAAGGGTGTCACTAAGCTCTAAGGCTTCCAGTCGCATCATTTAAGGCAAGAGTAGCCATGTTCTTACTCGATACCTAATGTACTCATGTTTCATGTCATTTAGCTTTATATCAAGTGAAACTTATATCCAAATATATGTCATTCATACTCTATGAAACCATGTCAGCCGACTAAGATACTCAATCCATGTTAGTGTTTCATATCCATGTTGTGAGAATTACCATAAGGATGAAGTTTATGGTGATGAATTAGGTGAGAGGTAAGTTTCGAGATAGAGTTTCCTTTTCCATATTTTAAGAGGCAGGGGCGAATTCCATGTTCTTATGTAGCCCTTCATGTCTATGAGACTTTTGATTCTACGAACTCATGCTTCATATCTGTAGTGTGATAATTTTTGTGTTTATAACTCATGCTATTACATTCCTTAAAAGTTAGTTCTCAGACCCTTGTTACTAGTACAATTCCATATAATCAATAGTAATCAGTTCAGTTCTTACGTTTTCCTTTTAGCCATGACCCTCATTCGAGGATGAATGATCCCAAGGGGGAGTTGTTATAACACCTCACACTTCATGTTGTATTTATGTAATCCCGTACACTGAGTAGAGCTTAGAAATCAAGTCGTATGACCCATAGATCAATTAAAAATTATTTGGAATGAGTTTCAGGCCTAAATGGAAGATCTGTGCACACAAAATAGTCAGGGTGATGCGTGGGAAGACAAACGTTATGGCCAGTGCACTGCATCTGTAACCAAACTTCAGAAAGTTTAAGATCATCCTCCCCATGCTATGGGGACCATGGAGCACAACCCATACTGTGCTATGGGATCTGTAGAGCACAACTCAAACTGTTCTATAGGGTCCACAGAGCACAGCCCAAACTGTGCTATGGGGTCCGTGGAGCACACTTCCTATTGCAGACGGGAAATTTTTCCCACTTTGTATCAATAAGGGTGTTTTCATCCTACCCCTTTTATGTGATAAATTTCCGCGACTTAAACCCCTTCCTATACACGACTAACACTCAAAAACACATGGTACAATTCCTCTCCTCTCTCAAGAAAACCTCAAAGGGTTTTAAGAACAACTTTTCAAGCTTTAGGGAAGGTATTCTCTCAATGTTCTTTGATTTCCTTTCTTCCTCACAAGATATGTAACGCTATACTACCTATGTCATTCTTACAGATTCTTTTCATCTACATACAATGATTTTCATAAACAATCTAGCGCTAGAATAAAATCCTAACGATTATGGTATGTCTGCAATTTTTCATTAAATCTCATGAAATCTCTGCTTATGTCTCCTATCTCATGACAACCCTATTCTATGTGATTTTCCATATATTCTTCTACGTGAACTCATGAACTCATGAATGTTAATAAAAGTTATGTAATCCTTATACTAATCTACCAAGTCTGGATGATTTCTCAAAAGAATAATAAATTCATGAACCTTATGAAACTTATGAGTGGTATGAATCTTATGATCCCGGTGAAACCCAATGGTCCCTTATGAACCCCAAATGACAAACTCTTTTCAAAATGCATACTCCAGGAATTATGATGTAATTTTTCCTAATTTATGATCTTATGCTATGAGCTTTCTTAACTATGCTTTTGATATGATCATATGATCTTCTTAATTATAAACTCTGTTAAAACATCTCGAACCTTCCAAAATCTTCATAACATCCATAATATCATGAAATCCTTTTCTTATGAGATATGACATAAAGATATGATCCTTATGACTTCTAAAACTAAGAAATTACTTTCTGAATGTCTTTATGACCTTATGATATGATCTTGATAACCATAAGCTATGCTAAAAATAACATGAACATTCCAAAAGCTTTTCTCCATATAGTTAAGAAAACCCTTAACTTATGAACCATGACATAATGGCTATTGCTTTACCTTCCACAAATCTTCTATGGTGTTGATGAATAACATAACTTATGATTATGAGTCTAACTAATCCATGAACATAAGCCTTAAAATGGCTAACCCATGAACATGAGCCTAAAATGACTAATATATAAATATGAGTAGAAAGGGACCAAGGCAGAATTTTATGAGCTTAACGGAGTTAGATGGATAACCAAGAAGGCATAGATCTAAATGAAAAATTCCCAAAACTACATATTTCGATGTAGGTTATTGATCCTTCCGCAAGTTGAACAACTCTTTTCTTGTGTCTCGAAATAGGCTTATTATGAATCCTTTGTAGACATTCTCTTGGGAGGATGCCACTTCTAAAATGAAAACTAATATACTACTTATAACGTTTAAAAGAGCTTAATTTAAGACATATTTATCATCTTTTAATAGCAAAGATTAGGCCCATTGTAAAAGATTTAAAGGTACAATATTTTGCCATTTAATAATTTATATAATCCTAAGTAAAATAATATAAGAGTTTTAATTTATGATAGTGGAATCTTTCAAAAATAATCAAGCATGTACCTTATAAAATTTCATTTGTTATTTGACACCACTATAGACTCATGTTATAAATTATCACCAAACTTTTGAGTATCAAAAGATAACAAGTTCTTCCTTTATACATAATTATATAATAAAATGCAAATTTAGTACATTACAAGACTTGGACTTACAAACCCTAAAACAGCCAAACAAGTTACAAAATTTATGTTACAAGCTACGAGGTTAGATCAAATAAGCCTCCAAAATTACATTTATATATATATATATATATGTAACAAATGGATCATGTAAAGTCCCAAAATTACTATAAAATTTAGATGCCTATATGCAAATGTAATCTTCTTAAAAGCTCCAAAAAATCTACTTCAGATGGCCATCTTCAATTATTCTCCCGAACATCACCTACGATAGAAAATAATTATTGCTAAGCATAAATCTTAGTGGTGTTAAACTTTGGACTTGGAGCCATTAGATTCTCCAATTTCCTTCTAAATTATTGACAACTCAAATATAACATATATATTAAAATCAAGTAAACAAGTAAATTACAAGTATTAAATTCGGCATCTAAAGGATCAAGTGTCAAGAAAGCTCATAGAGCTATTTCACGAGAGTTCAAATAATTTTTTTTGCCCAATATGTATGTCATGCCATCACACCAAGCATAATCAAATGTATAAAAAAACCAAAGACCTGTACCGTGTCCATAACCCGAACTATATGATAGACGTACACCTTAGAAATTATCTCCTAGCCTTAAGATAAGATATGAAATGACCTTTCGAGGATGGGGGACTACCTTGCCATTCTAAAACAATTTTATTTGGAAACTTGAAACTGACAACCCGAGTACGACAATCAATAGAATCATAACAAGCTTGTAGCTAATCCATACCAAGAATAACATCAAAATCTGTCATCTCCAACTCTATTAAATCGGCTGAAGTGACTCTATGAAGGACCGAGATAGGGCAATTTTGGTAGATTCTTTTGGCTAGGACTGACTCGCCAATAGGAGTAGAAACACAAAAGAGTTCTAAAAGCAATTCAGGACATACTTCAAATTTGCATCCTATATAAGGGGTCATAAAAGATAAGGAGGCACTGGGGTCCAACAAAGCATATACATTGAAAAAGATGACTTTCAACATACCAGTAACAACATCTAGGGAACCCTCCTGGTCCTAATGAGAGGATATAGCATAAAGGCAGTTCTGGCACTAACCACCAGAACTAGAAGTTGTGCCCTGCTGGGCTGGTCGACCTCCTAGGGCTGCTGGAGCAGATTGAGCCCTACTACCTCCTGCCCCTTCTTAGCTGAAGGACAGTCTTTAATAATGTGTCCAACCTGTCCACATTCAAAGCATGCACTTGTGCCCAAATGACACTCTCCCGGGTGAGTCTTCCCACACTTGCTGCAAAAAGGGTAGGAATATCCCTTAGCAACACTCCCCTGAGACTATGAATAGGAACCAAAACCTCTACCAGTCTGATCATGACGAGGCCTCTGGGCCTGAGTAATAGCACTAGCATAAGAATGAACGAGTCCTGATGACTTCTTTTGGAATAAAGAGCAATGTCCGCCACCGGAACTCTGATGACCAAAACCTGAACCCTCATATCTAGCCCTCTTGTTCTCCCTAGACATCTCCCTAAGCTTGTCTCTCTCGATCTAGTGAGCATGGGTCATGAGTCTGGAAATGATTATATCACTCAACAACATAGCAGACCTACACTATTTTTTCACAAAATCTGAAACCCCATAGATAAACTTGCTCATCTGATCATGCGGGTCCGCTACCATAGAGGGGGCATACCTAGACAACTAAGTGAACTTCAAACTGTACTCCTGAACAGTCATAGATCCTTGTCTCAAGTTCACAAACTCCTCAGTCTTTGCTTGCCTAAACTCTCAGGGAAAGAACCGGTCAAGAAAGGTTCTCTCAAAACACTCCTAAGTCATACGGACCTCGTCCCTAGCTCTAACTTCCTTCCATTGTGTGAACCAGGTATGAGCCACATCCTTGAGTTGATAGGATGCTAACTCAACACAATCAACCCCAAACACTTGCATCACATCAAAGATTTTCTTCTCTTCATCAATAAAAATTAGTTGATCTCACACTTTCAAAACCCAAAACTTCGGCGGGTTCATATGGACAAAATCACAAACTCGGGCCACTACCCCACCTTGAGGGTAGACGGGGGCAGGAGCCTTCTGATTGTCCTGAGCGGCCAAGGTCTGGGCTAGCAAATGGATGGCATTCCTAAACTCCTCATTCGTGACCTCGGGGGTCAAAACTGGAGGAGCAGCATTCCGAGTGGCTCAGTGAGGCATTGCACATTGAGGCATGATCTGAAATGTACAAGGTAAATATTAGAGGAAAATTAGAGTTAAGCTCTATCGCACGATATAATCATGAAAGAAGTGAAGTTTACTAAGATATCTCATAGCTTCTCTCTTATATGTGTGGCGCGCTTCACACACATGAATGAGACTCTACTCGATGCGACTTTCAGACATCCTAGGAATCATGAACCTGAGCCTCTGATACCAAGTTTGTCAAGCCCCGAGGCTACCCCATCCGGGACACAAGTGCCCTAGATTAACCCTTGGTCATAGCATAACTCAGATATAACAATTAAACATCACAGAACCATAATATGAATCAGATAACTCAATCCATAAGATAAAATCAAAAGAACATGATTCAAAGAAGACCCGAATATCATCTATGTCTGAAAAGCCTCTATACATGACATAAGGAGTTACTAGGACAAGACCCTAGCTAACTCAGAGTATAAAAATTAGTAGTCAAAATAAACTAGAGTCATAACTAGACCTCGAACAATGAGGACTCACCAACACTGACTGGATATATGGCTTCATCTATCCATGAGCCTAATAGGAAACACCTGAATCTGCATTATCAAGAGGAAGCAGCACAATATATGCGTCAATACTATAGGATGTACCGAGTATGTGAGAGATTCATGATCATGAAAAAACATACTTAAAACATGCTTAAGGTGAACCTTTTCATAAAGAAATAACATAAGAGGTTTATCAAGATATAAGACATAAAACATGAAGTACGATTAAAATTCAAAGTATGATATCATATTACTTCATAGCTTGAAATTAATCATGTGGGAATTTCTATTAACCGACATAAACCACGCTGAGCTACATGGAGTCCAGTGTCATGCACCCACACTGAAAAAGATTATCCTAAATGGCCAAAGTTAGAACCATGTTCATAAGGATCCTGTCATAAGCCACGGAGGGTAACCTACGGTGGTAACGTAGTTTTGGATTTGGGTTATCTAGAACCCTCATCACTCGGTGCTAAATACTACTCCCAATACAAATAACATAAGGCTCATGTGACATATTTAAATGTCAAGCTTGTTCACAAACATGTTCATACCCCAGATCTTCATACTACTCACGAATCTTGGTTTAGAAAATAATTCATGAGCATTGATGGCACATCGAGTGTCTTGCATTGCATAATCATTCATAACTTGAAAACTTGCATGGCCTTAGTTCAATTTCATAATAACATATATTTTCATAAAATATAGGAACTAGGCATGCACTTGCTTGAAATTCATGAAATCATGTTATCATTTTCCCCAATTTGCTTAAATCAATTTATATATGTAGGATTTACCATAATTGACCTTCAACTCATAATATAGGAACTCATATGTAAAAACCTATGAAAAATCATGCAATTTAATAAAATTTCATAATAAAATCATGAGAAGGTAACTTATAGCAAAACCCATAAGAATTGGGTAAAAACCCTAATTTGAAAGTTCATGAAATCACAAATTAAAATTTGGGATTTTGGGCATAAGAGTGAAAGAAACCCATTGTTGAATACCCACGTACCTTGATTGAAGTTAACTCTCTTGAAATTGAAAAGATTAGGAGACTTGGACTTAGAGATTGAGACCTTGAGCTTGACAGAGAGTTCTTTTTCTTTTTGGAAGATGAATGAAGATTTGAGAAGGAACTTAGGCTACTGAAGGTGAAAACCCTTCTTGAAATAGTCAAAATGACATCATTTGGGAGTTAAAAGGGTGGTTAAAGACTAAAATACCCCCGAAACATAATTAATAAAAAGGTAGAAAATGGGTTGGCTTCAGGAATCATGGGTCGATTCTACGGGTTGTCATTTGAACCATGACCCGTGGTTCCCACTCGTGGTTCCTAGTCCAGTAAATAGGCTGCAGAAGGCAATCTACGGGTCAACAGGCCAGACCCGTAGAATGGATGAAGGATCGTAAAATCAAGTCGTCATTCCTGAAGACTTTCATGTCTCTGCTCAGGTTCCATGAGTCAACAGGACAGACCCATAATTCCAATCACAGACCATAGACTGGACTCGTAGTTCTTGGGACAACAGTCAGCCCACAGGTCAAATTCCACAAGTGGATATTATGACCCGTGGAATGAACTATGGTCCGTAGAACCTACTCGTGGTTCTTAGACCAGAGGCTAACCCTGCAAACTTAAACCACGCATCCATTTCTTGACCCATGGTTTAAACCATGGTCCGTGGTTTGGAACCGTCAATCCTGGAAACATGGAATTTTTTTGAGTTTCAGACTTAGATAGCTGGTTCAATTTTTGAGGTGTTACAGAGTGATAATAGCCATAACATGTCCATCATTCTTTGGGTTAGAAAGAGTGTAACTAGGAAGCATTCCCTTTAATTGTGGGTTTATTTGAGCTGATAAATGGTTTATTTGAGCTTTGAGATGCTTAATTGAGGCCGAGTGAGAACTCACAGTTTGAGTAAGGTTGGATATATCACTTTTCAATTATCTGACCCTATTATCCATGGACTCCACTTTCTTTAAGATACGGGCTAACATATCCTTAATCTTTGAGCTAGTGGGGTTGCTAACTCCCGTTTGAATTAGAATGGCATCTACCTTAGAAGGAGGCATATATGGATTCAAACTTTGGTGATTATATCTATCACCCTCTCTCTCATGATCTCTATCTCTCCATTGGCCATCATGGTCCCTTTCTCGATCATGATCCCTCCATAGGACACCTCTCTCTTTATTCCAACCTTGATTCTTATCCCTTAGTCACCAAGAGCCTTGATTGGCACCTTGGTATCCTGAGCGAGAACCATCCACTTGATTAGAGATGTAGTGGACCTCCTTATCAAACAAGGCATAAGCATCATATTCTTCATAAGCCTTAGCTCCTTGAGCCCCAATGGCATTCACACTTTTGACTCTAGCACCTATCAAATGCTTGGCAACCAATTCCACTTGAGTCATTATTTTAGCCATTTTCTCATCCCTTTCTTCTTATTTTCTCCTTATTTTATTGGTCATGATAGCAGAGGTGACACCCAATATCACCTTGGCCTCCCTTGTGTGCCAGGCTCGATTTGTTTTGGTCATTCTATCAATTAGGGTCTTTGCAAGTACAAAAGTTGGTCCATGAATGAATCCCCTGCTAGGTTGTTTGCTACGTACTTGTTCATAGAGTCTAGTGATTAGTAGAAGCTTTGCAATAGCACTCCATATGGTAGCCCGTGATTGGGACACAATAATACTTTCTTCTTAAATCGCAATCAAACCTAATGTAAAGGCTCACCCGATAATTGAAAAAAGTTTGTGATATCATCATGAAGTTGTAACACTCTCAAAAGTGGAAAGAATCGATCTAAGAAGACCTCAACTAAATCATTCCATGAGGTGATATAGCCTTCGAGTAGCTCTTCTAACCATGAGATGGCTTCCCCCGTGAGAGAGAACAGGAATAGTCTTAGTTGAATAGACTCTTGACTGATGTTGTGGATATGAATTGGCTAGCAAATCTCAATGAAATTCTATACATGCATGTTAGAATCTTCTTGTGCGAGCCCTCCAAACAAGCTTTTCATTTGTATTAAATGTAGCATGGTGCTTGAAACAGGAAAAATTGCATTACCAACCATAAGAGGTAAGCAAATAGTACTCTCTACACCATGTATCACTGGCTCATACTCGACATCCATGAACCCATCAATGCTACCTTGTTTTCTATCTTGACTCATGGTTCACCTACTCAAAACACAAAAACAACAAACAACGTAAAAGGAAAATAAGACACAAAACAAATGTGAATCAATAACCAAAAGAGAGGTGGCTATGGTCATCGCAAAATAAGTTATCCAACAAGAGTTGGGATCAATTTCCCACAAGGATTGGACTAAAGATTCACCAAGATTTGTAAATTAACTTACAAAAGCAAGAATATTGTATAGACAAAAATTAAATAGAGGAAATGGTTTGAACAAGTAATCGATGATTATTTGCAATAACTATAAGGTAACAAGATTATTAATAACAAGATTGGAGAAACTAGGGGTGTGCTTCTGATGGGGTCATAACATTGGAATTGAGATTAATCACTTGACTTGTGCATAATTATAGTACGGATATCCTTGGTTAAAGTTATGTTCAATTATTTTTCAACCAATCAAACATATACACCTTGGGTTCTTTCAAACCCTGAGGTTTTAACAATAAACAAACCAAATAGCTTAAGTGGGTTGAGCTATTTTTAGCCTCAACCCTTAGATGAGAAATTCCCAAGTCAAGTTATGTCTAGCCTCAACTTTTGATAAGAAATTCTCAAATCCTCACTATGAATTCTTATCCAATTATAGAACTTCTTTCTCAAACAAAAACATAATTAGAGCGCTAAATTATTGGTGGGATCGAATAAAGTGAGACATACTTGATTTTGTTGCTAAATGTCATGATTGTCAGCAAGTGATGTATGAATATCAGAAGCCTGGTGGTACTCTTCAGAGGATTCCCACTTTTGAATGGAAGTGGGAGAGGATAGCCATGGATTTTGTTGTTGGTATTCCCAAGACTTTAAGGAAATTTTATTCTATTTAGGTTATTATGGATAGGCTGATAAAGTCTGCACATTTTATTCCAGTCCAGGTGACTTATAATGTAACAAAGTTATCCAAGATTTATCTAAAGAAAGTTTTTTTAGTTGTATGGGATTTTAATTTCTATTATTTCAGATAGGGGTACTCAACTTACCTCTAACTTTTGAGAAAAGTTGCATGAGGAGTTGGGTACTAGGTTGGACGTTAGTATAACTTTTCACCCTCAGACCGATGGCAGTCTGAGCAGATAATTTTGGTGTTGGAGGAGATGTTCTGTGCGTGTGTGATGGATTTTGGAGGTCATTAGACCAGTATCTACCTTTGGCAAAGTTTGCACATAATAATAGCTACTATTCAGCATAGATATGGCTCCATTTGAGGCATTGATGGGAGGAGGTGTAGATATCCCATTGATTGGTTTGATGCATTTGAAGTGAGACCATGGGGTACTGACCTTCTGAGAGACTTAATGGAGAAGGTGAAGGTTATCCAAGAGAACCTTTTAGCGGCTCAAAGTAGGCAAAAAGAGTATGCAGATCGAAAGATAAGAGATGTGCATTTCATAGAAGGTGGGCAAGTATTGCTCAAAGTCTCGCCTATGAAGGGTATTATGAGATTCAATAAGCGTGATAAGCTTAGTCCAAGATATATTAGACCTTTCGAGATTCTTAAGAGTGTAGGGCTGGTGGCTATAAATTGGCTTTGCCTTTGAGATTTTCGACAGTTCATCCCATCTTTAATGTGTCGATGCTTAAGAAGTATCATGGGAATAGTGACTATATCATTTCCTGGAATTTGTTCCTGTTAGATGAAAACCTCTCTTATGAAGAGGAACCAGTTACTATTCTTGATAGAGAAGTCTATAAATTAATGACTAAAGAGATTGCATACATGAAGGTCCAATAGAAGAACCATCTTGTTAAGAAGGACACTTGGGAGACCGAAGCATACATACGTAACAAGTATCCGCATATTTTTGCCAATTCAGGTAACTCTTTTTTTCCCTTTTCTTTCTTGTTTCCATTTGGGGATGAATGGTTGTTTAATTGGTATTTGATGTAATGATCCATCCCATTGTAATAACATTTATTATGGCATAAATACCTAGTTAGAGTTTTTCCTAAGATGATAGTTGGTAAAATCTCAAGCTAGGGTAGTTTCTGATGAAAATCTGGTGTTGTGTGCTTTAGAGATGATTCGTATTTCATGGTGTAGTAATTAATAGTGTGGTGTTCATAGGGTTCTGTAGGAATTTTTGGGATGATGAATTGGTTCATAGAATTCCAGTTATAGAGGTTGCCATATTTGGATATTTGTGATGTCTTAAGTTGAGAAGTATGTTGTGAAATGGAGCAATTTTGTCGAGTTTATACTTTAGGGACCGTTGTAGAGGAGGGAATCCCACTGTAGCGAGACCTCCATAGCGGTTGGACTATTGCCTTAGTGAGTATGTCCAATTCTGCTAGTGCTCACGATAGTGAGCTGAAGCTCACCACAATGGTCTCACCATAGCGAGAAAGTAGGCGCTGCAGCGGATGACGGGGGTAGAATGTTTGCTTAAGTTTTTTTCCAAGTTTTATTTCATAAACTCCAAAACCTTATTCTAGAGCTCCAACAACAGCCTGCAAGGACATTCCAGTTATTGTGGTACAATATTGGTTGGTAAGCTCTGGTGACCCGTGAGGTGACTCAGGGTTTCATTCATTATTGCATTGGCCACATTTCATTGCGTTCATTTCACATTGCATATTGTGGTATTCCTTTGCACATCTTTACTATTGAACTCCGTGGTTGGCTTCCTTTATTGTGTGCACCTTCTGGACTTGGGGAATTTTGATTTGGTTGTAGCTGGATTATTGCATTAGGTCTTTCATGTTATTTTGGTATTTCTCCTTATTAGCTAGGTTGGACCCTGTTATTTCCTTCTGACCCTTCTCTCTTACCCTTGGGTTATATTTGCTTTTTGTTATATTTATATCTTATTTGAGCTCAGTCGGCCGATGATGCTTACTGGGTACCGCGTGTTTTGGTACTCATACTACACTTCTGCATCTTTTTGCTGATGCAGATCCTAGTATGAGTTAGCGCTGTTGATTGTAGTCCTCGTGTATAGTTGCTCATTGGAGGTATTGGGTGAGCTCTTGGCGATCGGAGTTGATCCACCTCCCTCTACTTTTGGACTAGTCTTCTACTGTACCTTCGAAGATTGTCCATATTTTGTTGTAGCTATCTATAACATCTAATTTGTAGTAGCACTGGTACCGACTGATACCAAGTCTTGGGGGATTCTTGTGTATTTTATTCTCTTCCCTCCCTTTTACTTATGCTTGTTTACCTTATATTCCGTTGTTTATTGATATTTTTTCAATTCTTTGGTTCTTTCTTGTGTTATCCCATTACTTGCAATTCTGGGCTAAGGGTTGGCTTACCTACTGGTGAGGTATAGTAGGTGCCATCACGACTTGGATTTTTGGGTCGTGACAGAATATTATCAGAGCTCTAGGGTCACTGGTGTCATTTTTTCAAGGGCAGGTGAGAGTCTCGTGGATCGGTACGATAATGTCCATATCCTATTTGCGAAAGGCTTTCGGGCATTCTTAGGAAAGTTCCATCTTGTTGATTCTTTATCATGCGTTCTTCACTCTAACAAAGTTTAAACTTCATTTGTTTTGTTCCTTCTCAAATGGTTATGATGAGGTCGACATCTGGCATGGGTGAGGCTCATATGCCTGTTGCTGGAGCATGGTTAGAGTCAGGGGTTAGGGTGCTCAATTTCAGTTGGAGGGCGTGAGGTCAGCCCAGCCTCCAGCATGATTTGTAGCTTCACCGACCCTTCAGGGTATTCTAGCCAGGATTCTTAGCTTATTGGAGAGTATGTCATGAGCCAATACTCTTCCTTGTACACCTAGTAGTTCGCAGATTAGAGATGAGGCACAAACTTTAGCCTAGGCAGCGACTCATAGTGGTTAGGGACTAGGATCACAGCCAACTGTTGTGGCTCCCTATTTGGAGAGGTTGTCAATTCCATTGGTTGCTCAGCCTATTACAGCTAGACCGGTTATATCAATTGAAGAGCAGAAGATATTAGGTAGGTTCATCAGGTTGGGTCATCTATGGTTTTCTGGTACCCCTGGAGAGGATGCTTACGAGTTCTTGATTAGTTGCCAGGAAAGGTTGCATAACCTTGGGTTAGTTGAGTCTCACAAGGCTGATTGCACTGCATTTCAGATGGATGGTTTGGCAAAATAGTGGTGGAGATCTTATATTACTTGCAAACTAGTTGGGTCACCTTCGATGACTTGGGCTCAGTTCTCTAAGGCTTTTTTACAGAAGTTTGTACCTTACAGCTTTAGGGACAAGTTGAGGGATAAGTTCACCAGGTTAGAGCAAGGCTCTATGTCAGTTTTTGAGTATGAGCATGATTTCATGAGTTGTCTAGGCATGCTACTATGATTCTCCCTATAGAGCATGAGCAGGTTCACCATTTTGTCAGAGGGTTGGATCTACCACTTCATTTAGATACAGAGCAGCTAGTGGAATTGGGGGATACATTCCTTACTGTTGATGATCATGCTTGAGTTATTGAAGGTATATGTCATGAGGTCATTCGAAGCGGCAGTAAGAGGCCTCTCCATCAAGGTAGATTCAGTGATTTTTTATTTTGAGGTAGAGGTTTCTCTCGTAGGGGTTACCCACGACAATTTTAGTATCGTCAGCCAGTTCATGTGATACTACAAATTTCAGGGAGTGGTTAGTCGGGGCATAGTGGGCAGAGTAGTTAGGGTTCAGGTTGGATTTGTTGAGGTTTGCATACTGGGTATTTAGGCCGTGGTGTCCAATCAGGTTCAGTCGAGTTTTCTTATCGGGGCACTTCTGGTAAGAGTTGTTATGTTTGTGGTGAGCGGGGACACTTTGCTAAGACTTGTCAGAGATTCAGAGAGTTTTACCCCCTCCAAGTTCCAGCATCACCTGCCATAGGTAGTGCATAGATTAGTAGGGATGGTTCCCACGTTGTCAGAGTTAGTTCACAGCCATACCGGTCAGGTGGTCATGGCAGGCATAGTCGCACAGATGATTTTATCAGAGGTATGATTCTGTTATCATCAGTGAGCTTATGGTATTATTTGATATGGGATATATATGTCCTTACATATATATGCTTACATTGCTTCTCATCCGGACTTACTATGTGGGATTTTAATATTTCTGCATATAGCTACCATGTAGAGAATTCTTTTAGTAGAGTAGTAGCTATCTTGGGGTGCAAAGCAAGGTAGACCTTGTCGTTATAATTAGTTGGTGTTTGCGGTGATTCTAGGCTTGGTTATTGCTATCTTAGAACCTAGTTGTCTTGGGTTGATTGGATTGTCTTGCTTTTATTTATAGTGATAGTCCTAACGTTCTTCCCTTGGGTCCATTTTCACGGTTGATGAGTACTCTGGTTGCGAAGGTGTTTTCTAGAGATAAAGTTAAAGGTTGGGTTATCTTCTATTAAGAATCGAGGTGGTGGGAATTCCAAGGACTACCTTAGGACTCGTTGCACCCTCTATAAGATCCCAGCTATGTCCTTTGGTTTGACCCATGCCCTAATGGCGGTTGCAGATTCAATGAGCGATGTGTTTAGATCCTATTCGGGTTCCAGTTACTACAGTATTCTTAGGTGGCATCTGAGTCTACTCGAGTAGTAAGGAGGAAATCGATTAGAATTTGGTTTTGGTTTGAGACTTTGCGGGTTAGTGAGCTATTTCAGGAGGGTCGTGGAAGGCTTCCTCTATTTACGACACCTTTGACTAGATTGATTCAGAAGACCGTTCCCTTCTAGTGGTTTGACCAGAGTAAGATGGGTTCTTTAAGGTTGGGAGACTTATGGATTCTAGCGTTGTTTCATACTATTTTTGTGTAGGGCCAAAAGTTATCAGTTAGAGATATACTTTCGAGTTAGTGGAGTGTGTACTGGTCCAGCAAGGAAGATGCTTAGATCTAGTTTGTGTATCGGGAGTTAGGGACCATGGCAAAATTTCTAGCTTTTGGAGTTGGTGGTTGGCTATAGGCTTCGTAGCATACTCGCTACATTTCTTGCATGGTTCTAGCATCCTTGGGGTCTGCTTGGATAGGTTGACCTAGCCTAGTCACTTTTTGCTGAATCCGATGTTGTGTAGTTCAGAGAGTTCAGTTCAAAATCTGCCTTTGGGGAGATTGTTCTTCAACATGGGGGTGACTGGCTACATCTTTTCAAATCTCGGTGTTTCCTTTGCAGTTGGCGTTCCTGATGGTTGTTTCAGATGAGTTTGGGTTATCCGTGTGATCTTAGCGTAGTTGTCCACTTGTAGACCGATGGTCAGTCAGAGAAAACTACTCTTGTTCTAGGGGGTGTGTTATGGGCAGGTGTATGTGTTTCAGAGGTTACTAGGACTAGTGTTTGGTTTTTCTTTTGTTGAGATCGAGTTTTCAGACGACTTCATTGGAGGTAATGTATGATAGGAGTCATAGCCTTTTGATGGGTTAGATGATATTTTCGAGTATAGCTCGGGTGTTTGACTTGTGCTTGATTTTATGGTTTAAGGGCGGATGTTTTAGGATAGATGGAAGGGTCTTCGGACCCAAGACTCATGTGTTAGAATATTGGAGAAACTGGGTTTTCTGTCTTGAGTTAGCATGGTTATCGGTTCTGTGTGATGATTGCCTTGGTTTTTGTGGTTCTTGTGTTGTGTTAGTGCTTTTCGAATGTTTTCTTTTAGGCTTGGTGTAGTTAATTGACCGGTTAGCTTTTGAGTTAGAGTTTGTTGTTTTCCTTGTTTGGCTGGTAATGATTAAAGGTTTTAGTAAGTTTTTCCTTTTATATCTCCATTGGCCATTGTCTGATAGAGGAGGCTTCTCCGGAAGCCTAGCTCAACTTATAAACCTAGTGTCTTTTTTTTCTGAACCTTTGAGTACTTTCTGTTTCTTCACTTTCGAGGATGAAAGTTCTTTTAATAGGGGATGTTGTAATGACCCTCTTGGTCATTTCTCTATTTTCATGCATTTTCTGTGTTTTGAGCTTTATCGCAGCGGCTACAGGTCCTTTATGACTTACCGGGATTGACAGTTTGGTGCCCGGGCCGTTCGTTAGGTCGTTATGACCATTTCCTTATTTTAGAACTTAAACTTAGTAAATTCTTGACTTCGATCAACTTTCTTGGTAAACATGCTCGGAATCAAATTCTGACATTTCCATTAGCTCTGGAATAGGGACATTGGTCGAGTCAAACCCTTTATCGGGGTCTGGGAGCTTTTGGTTTGGTTTTATCTACTTTTCTGTGTTTTTAGGCCAATTGGGCCTGAAGGGTTGAATTTGGTCAACATTCGGATGGAAATTTTGTCAGTGCTATTAGCTCGCAAATGTCAACTTTGCGCTAGAGGGACCTTTGGTTTGGGTCCCGAGGCTTCTGGACTCGTTTTAGGCCATGGCATTCCATTTTGGAAAATTTGGCCTAAAGTTGATTTTTAGGCGTGGGGCCCACTTTTTATTAAATCGACCTCCGTTGGGATTTTCATCTTGTTGAGTCAAGAATGCCATTTTTTATTGAATAACTTAGCTCATTTGTGTTCACGAGATCCCAGATGCATTCCCGGATGTCCGTTCGATGAAAATTTGCCTAAGTTGGTATGTGCATGTGCTGCTGCTGGTATGGTGCAAGGGCATCGCCTGGCCTGCGCCTGCACCTGGGCACCATACTTGCATGCTGGCCATGCCTCATCCACCAGCACGCGTGCGCGTGCCAGCTCGCCTAGGCGCCAGGGCACCTGTGGCACCTGGCCACTGTGGCACCAGCGCACCTGCGCCCTCCTGGGCGTGGCAGCCTGTATAGCTGGCCACCCTATAATTTTCAGCTTTCTTCCTCCTTCTTCTAAAATTGTTTTCCCCATTAAAATTAGCTCCAAAAACCTTCATATACCACCTGGACAGTCCTTAACATTGGAGGATTATATATTTCCATTCCGTGCTCGTTCTTGGCTTCTTAAATTGGTAAGTTTCTTCGTTAAATTCTGGTTATTTCCATTAATTTTTCCTATTTGATTTCTCTAGTTTATGGGATGTTTTGAGCCCTTATCGTTGGCCAAATCCGCTTAAATTTTGAGCATGATTTCCCAAGGATATGGTGAACATTGTGGTATTTTTCATTTCTGATTCAGGTTGCGGGGTCCATGGGCCCACTTTTGACCCAGATTTCAACCTGACTTAATTATTAGCAATATGGGTAACGTTAGCTTCATATTGATATGTAGAGTATTGTTATGATAGTATGGTTGCTTGCAGATGCTTCTTGGGGGAGATTGGCTTTGGTCGTGTAAATTATGCGCGCGTGCTCGGCTTTCCAGTAGGTTATGATTTACTTATTTCTAGACTTTGCTCTTTTAAGGTATAAGTATAATGACTTGCTAATGGTTGGTGAGATCTTGTGATTTGGATACAATTCTGAGTAGGCATATTAATCCTTCTAGGTGATTTAGGGGCCTTAGAATAGACTCAGGCTAGCAATCCTTAGTATAGTTTGTAGCTCTTTTTGTAAGACTTGGCGTAGGTGGTGTGGTATCCTTGGGAGTAGGGTTAGATGCCTTAACTTAGTTTAAGCTCCTTTTGGCCGAGTTTATTAGATTAGGGAGTCTTAGCATAGAATTAGATGAGGGTTCGTGATAGAGTAGTTGCTACCGTTGTTTTCATATTTATTATTCTTGCTCATGTTGTGTTCTTATTTATATTATACTTGTGGGCCTGAGGCCGTGGATGCTGGATTGGCAGGAGCCCAGGTAAGTGTGGGTGCGCTTTGCTTAAGTTTTGTTTTTTGTACGCTTTATTCATAGTTCCTGTTATTTGATTATCTTAGGCGGGTCCCTTGGGGGTTGGTAGTTAGTGTAGTGGTTCCATTTAGTATTTGTACTAGAATAGGCAGCCTTAGCACTCGATGAGGTATAGTTTGTGGTAAAGTAATTTCTTACTTGGCATTCTAGTTGTTCTTATCGTGTTATCTTCCTGTGTTTGGTTATTATACGAGGATTTGTAGGCCTGAGGCCATGGTTTTGAGCTAGCTGGATCCCAGGTTAGTGTGATATTGATATGAAGGGTAAAACTCCCTATCTTGGTGTAGCTGTATGCATCTACATGTATTCATACATACATTTGAACTGATTCATTTGTTTCATCTCTTTTTGCGTATGCTTGGGTTGCGGTATGATTTGACGGGAATTGAATGGCTTGGTGGTTTAATAAGAGAACTCTTTTTTTCAATTAATGATTTTTAAACTAGGGAAAGGTTTCACTGGTTTAAGAAATTTGCTAAGTTTTAAACTCAAAATACTTCCTTTTCAAATGATTGGAGCTCCAGGGGGAGCATCTTAGTATTATCACTGTCTTTGTTAATAAAAAGGGAAAATGATTTCTTTTACTATAAAACTGGTGTTACTTGATGGGGATACATCATCTCCTCACTGATTTCTGAGTTAGGAAAACACTATATTTTTCATGCACGTGTCTGAAAGATGAACCTTACTTTCCTTTGATGCGTTGGTTGGTATTTGATAAGCTTCGATAGTCCCTTTGCATACATTCAGGGTTTTACTTATGGTATTCATTTATATTGATAAGCCTCGGCGGTACATGAGAATACTCTGGATTTTCCTCTGTTCATACTTTGATTATGTTTCATGGTTGGTATTGATAAGCTCCAGCGGCCTGCGAGGACATTCCAGGTATTATGGTACGATATTGGTTGGTAAACTCTGGCAGCCCGTGAGGTGACTCAGGGTTTCATTCATTATTGCATTGGCCATATTTCATTACATTCATTTCACATTGCATATTATGGTATTCTTTTGCATATCTTTACTATCGAACTTCATGTAGAGTTGGCTTCCTTTATTGTGTGCACCTTTCGGACTTAGGGAATTTCAATTTGGTTGTAGCTGGATTATTGTTTTAGGTCTTTTGTGTTATTACGGTATTTCTCCGTATAATCTAGGTTTGACCCTGTTATTTCCTTCTGACCCTTCTTTATTACCTTAGAGTTATATTCGCTTTTTGTTATGTTTATATCTTATTTGAGCTCAGTCGTATGATGATGCCTATTGGGTACTGTGTGTTTTGGTACTCATACTACACTTTTGCATCTTTTTTTTTTGCTGATGCAGATCCTAGGACGAGTTATTGCCGTTGATTGTTGTCCTCGTGCAGAGTTGATGATTGGAAATATTGGGTGAGCTCTTGTCGATTGGAGTTAATCCACTTCCCTCTACTTTTGGACTAGTCTTCTACTGTACCTTCAGAGATTGTCCATATTTTGTTGTATCTATCTAGAACATCTAAGTTGTAGTAGCACTTGTACCGACTCATACTAGGTCTTGGGGGATTCTTGTGTATTTTATTCTCTTCCCTCCCTTTTACTTATGCTTGTTTACCTTATCTTCCGATGGTTATTGATATTTCTTTGGTTTTTGGGTTCTTTCTTGTGATAGCCCGTTACTTGCAGTTTCGGGCTAAGGGTTGGCTTACCTACTGGTGAGGTATAGTAGGTGCCATTACGACTTGGATTTTTGGGTCGTGACAATATTGGTCAATAAGTTACTTGTAAAAAATACTGATATATAACATTCTTTCCTTCATTTTAGGTGCACAATACAAAACAAGCTCCTACTTTGAATTTATAAACTGATTGAGTTTTATGTATGTTTTAGGTTATCTGGTCTTCTTGACATCATGGTTATACATTAATCTCTCTTCACTTATATTTTAAGTTTGAGTTCTAAATTGATTTAGTGTTACACAAACTATGATTTTCTTCTAAAAAATAATAATGTGTAGATAACAAAAAAAGAAGAAGACATAGTTAAAACATAAATTAAATGCCAAACACGAGAAAAAAGAAGAAGGTAGAACCGTCGACCTAAGTCTCAACTCTTAGTTCCATATATTTCTCTAGTTTATCCCAAGTAAATATTATCTTGTAATCTATTGTGGTAGTAGTATCTTCTTAGGAATATATCTTATTCATAGTTATCCTTTTAACTATTTTGTAAAACTAAAATCATGTCTAAATACTCTGGCTGTAACAGAGAAGAACACAAAGAAAAATACAATTATTCTTTCCTTCTAAAGTTTTCTGTTCTCTTAATTTTACATGGTATTAGAGCCTTCCCTTTTCCACTTCTAATGGTAAAAATCAAATTATTAATTTTACCTCTGCAGCCTCAACAACTCCTACGCTCGCAATTGTATCATCAACTCACTCCTTTTCTGTTAAGCTTTCAACTAAAAATTTCCTAGCATAAAAAATTAAGTTCATCCCAATTTTAAACCTACCAAAATATTCATAATTTAATAGAAGATGCCTCTCCCCCTCCATCAAAAACCAAATCATCTTTTTCTAATGCACAAATTCAAGAATCATATCTTGAATATGGTTCATGGTTCAAAAAGGATCAAATGTTCTTTTTATGGATCTTCTTCTCTTTGACAGAAGAAATTTGCCCTTATGCTATGAGATTACTTTCTTTTATTAAGTTTGGCAAGCTCTTGAAAATTCACTTGGATCAATTTCTCAAAATCGATAGCAATTGAGACTAAGAAAATCAGAGCTCTGATAAGGGAGGTGAATGCAGTGGTGGAGCATGTGTACACGGAAGGCAACAAACTGGTAGATTTTATTGCTAATCAGGTTTTCTTTTTTGCAGGAATAGACAAAATTACATAATTATCAGCACAAGAATTACCAAGGGAGGCAAAAACAATCCTAACAATGCACAGGCAGGAAATTCCAAACCATAGAATAAAAAAATTCCAATTTGAAACCTTTTAATAATAAGAGGAGGTAACACAAAAGATGCAAAGACAAGTAGATAAAGCGAAGATCAGCACTAACAACATAACTATGGCACTACTCAAAAAGTTGGATCATACAGAGCAAGGCAAAACAATAATGGACATGGCTTCAGTCAATCTAAAAGCAATGACGACATACACATGAGATACACACACAAATTCTAGCAAAAAGGGGAAATAGCAAAGCACAAAAGACACCTCAAATGGGAACAATGGACATGGCTTTAGTCAATCTAAAAGAAATAAGGACACACACAAGAGATACATACACACAAATTCTAGAAAAAAGGGGCGATAGCAAAGCACAAAAGACACCTCAAATGCTGGAAGAAATCTTGCACTGGCACTTATCCGTCGTGACTGGAAATGGAACCTTCATCTTGTTCTTCATAGACAGTGGTATTAGCTTCTTGTTGAGCTCAACCTGTCAAGGAGATAAGATTGAGGTGAAATTGAAAATCAAAAATAGGTAAATCTACTTGGACTGAAGGGTGAATAGTACTTAACTCGATTATAACAGCCCAAATCTATGAATAGTGGAGACAAAGAAGTCTTTTTTAGGATGATTTCACGGCATTTGTGAGACTCAAAAATTCCTTGTGTGAAATACACCCAAAGCTTCACCATTTCAGCAATTATTGGTGCTCGATACAGATTGAGGAAGGTACGATTTCAAGTTCTTCAGGCCACTCGGAACCTGTTGATACGATGAAGATGACCCCAAAGATGGTAACAGGAGTAGAGAAGCTCAAATGTTACTTTCCCTTTTCAGTTTCTAGACCTTTCTATTTTCAGTTGTTTTTATTTGTTTCATTGTTAATTTTGGGTATGGGCCTCCATTGGGCTCTTGTACTTTGTTGTTGTTTGTTTGGTAATAAATGGCCTACAATGCCAACCTGTTTCATTGAAAAAAAATAGACAGCTACAACTTCATATAGAGTTTCTATGGGATCTACTTGATTAATGTTTTACCTAGCAATGTACTCAAGCATAAACCACCATATCAATTACTCTTTCAAACAGAGTCAAATTTTGTGCTTTTAGACCAATTGGTTGTGCCACATTTTTTCTTTTACGACCTTATAATTAACATAAATTTTATTTTCTCAAAACATCAAGCATTTTTTGGGTCTTAGTCCTACACATGCCGCATATAGATATTTTGATAAGAAAACGGGGTGTATTTACTTGGCTTGACATGTGCATTTTCACAAAAAAATATTTTGATATATTGTCGCAAATGCTAATCTCTTGAAGGCCAAAAATGTAGCAACTCCTTGGCTACAAGTTTCTAGCATAGCACACTCCTCTCTATACTCTACCTCAACATCTTCTTTCGGTAATTCTTCTAATCTCTTATCCTTATCTCCTATCCCTATTTTTTTCCCTCTAGCTATTGATTCTTTCCCTTCATCTCCTTTATCTCCTCAACCAAATACTTCAAATATTATTCCCCAATGCTCCTAGGTACTCCAACATAAAAATAGAGCTCTTAACCTTAATGTTGACCTAAGCCAACACTCACCCACCAAAATCTAAACTCATCACATGACCTTGGTTTCGGTCATCATATCAAAATAATGTGCCTTCAAAGTCATAGTGCGTACGAATTTCTTGTACACAAAGCCCAAAACATTAAAACAAGCAATATCATTTCAAGAATGATGAGAATCAAAATGATTTAAATGTACACTTTTTAAATCAGACATAGACCTTAGTTTTGTGACCACCCAATGAGAATATAATTGGAAACAAATGATTTTTTTGTATCAAACAAAAAATTAATGGTGTATTGACTGCTACAAGATTCGCTAAGTGGTCAAAATCTATTCCATCAATCTGATGTAGACTATAATGAGAATTTCTCTCATGTGGTTAAGTTTACTACCATCCGCATTGTGATCTCTCTAGATACGATTCATAATTGACCCATTAGATAGATTGATATATCTAACACATTTCTTACATGGATATTTGAAAGATGATGTTTACATAGAGACACCAACTTTCACGATCCAATTTCTCAGGTCATGATGTAACCTACAACCCTCTTATAGGCAAACCAATTCTCGTAGCTCAGAACAGTTAGTAATGGACTACACTCTAAGTAATCACGCACAAGAAAGGAGATAAGCGGAAGCTAGATAGAGAAAACAAAGTAGAAAGAAGTAATCTATATATATATATATAGGAACTACACCATCTCATGACCTAGTATCAAAAGTACAAGAGCCACTACAGTACAAGAGAGTGCGAAAGGAAAATATATAAGTGCCTCTGAATAAATAAAGGAGTCAATTGCCAAAAGAAGAGATATAGCTAAGCCCCGTTCGCCAGGAGCTCACCCTATGTCTCATATTTCAAGATCTGCATGAGTCCAGGCATCAATGGTGATGGCCCACATCGAAGATGCAGAAGTGTAGTATGAGTACCAATACAAAGTAATGGGTACCCAGTAGGCATCATAAGCCAACAGAGCATATCTAAAATATAATAGCAGTATATAGTAGAAAAGAAAGAAGAGGTCACATAAGCAAGTAGAGGAAAGCACTCAGAACCTAGTAATAGATAGAAGGCATAGAGGGTACAAGTATACTATGCTATCCACAGAAGATATATCACAAAACACAAGTAAAAGAATAGAGAACACACCTAAATCCTTGCAACAACAATATATATAGGAAGTTCATCGAATAGGCAATATACTGGTAACCTCAAATAATAGGAGATAAAGACAGGAAACTACACATAAACATGCTAGTAAAATAGTCCACAAGGTAAGGATGATAAAAAAGGTAGACTAACAAGTACTACAGTAGGAGCGAGTAAAATAAATATACATACAATCCCAACGGGAGCTCATGCACCCGAGGAATGCATACAAGTGAAAACAAACCCTACGATATCTCATACTATCGGAGCGTACACTTAACAAATAGCAAAAAAGGGTGGAACCATGCAAACAATGAATGATATAATATTCCATGACAGTGGTATCATATACACCTCCTCCGATGCCCGTAGGCCTAGCAGGTATGACCCAGGTGATACAATCATGGTTAGCTTGGAGCCTATTAGGAGGGGCTTTTATATATGGATGATAGCTTGGAGCCTGGAGAAAGCCATGGAGCAACAAATTTACAAGTCCATGGGCGATCAAAATGTCATTTGGGCAATCAAGAAGGGCCCTTATGGGTTATTTCTAAAATAGTCACTTTTGGGCTATTTTTGTAATAGGCTATTTGTGTAAAGGCAATAACTATAAATAGTTGCCTTAGCCATTTTCATAGGGAGATTTTTGATGATTGAATTGTCTTGAATAGACTTGATATTTTAGGTTAGAATATTGATTGGGTTCAATTCCAATTATTAGTTTAGAATGAGTGATTAGGGTAGATTCCTGAATTGCTTGTGTTATCTTCTTTGCTTAATTGATCATCGAGTTATCATCTTGTGGATTCAATTTGGTTTCTCATGCATTTGATTGAGTTCTCTTCTCCCTTGGTTGATTGTTGATTCAATTAGCCTTTCTTTCTTCTATTCTCATCTTAATTTCTTCTAATTCTCATCTTAATTTCTCCACTATCTTTATTTTGTGTTGTTGAATTTTGTATTTCCGGTATCAATTTTAGTCACTCGATTGAGATCATTATCATCTTGGTATCAGAGCTTAGGTCTTAAGAGTTGTTCCATCAATTCTTAGGTCTTAGGTTCACAAAAAAAAAAAATCGTCCAAAAAAAATGAAAATTTTTCTTGTTTGATTTTTTGTTTTTACACTAGATTCTTGTTCCCTAGTGTTTTTTGAGTCTAGATTTCAAATTATATTCAATTTGGAGTTATAGAAGTGAAGTTGCCATTGAAGGACTTTGAAGCTTTGAAAACTTGCAAACTTGAAAAGTGGGTCTTTGGATTGGGGAGAATTGGAGCTTAAAAACTATTGGGGTTTGTTCCCTAAGTCGAGGGGAAGCTAATTCTAAAGTTTGAGCCAATTTCGAGTTGATTTGAAGGTGTTGGTGTTTAGTGTGTGTTCTTGGTGTTCTAGGTGTTTTTGATATTCATCAAGAACATCTTGAAGAAGAAGAAGCCAAAAGGTATATTTGATCCAACTTTTCCAAGTCAAAGTGGTCAAAGATGTTTGTTGGGTCCACAAGTGGAATTTAAAAAAAAATAAAAATCCAAAGGACCAAATCTGCCCCTTAGAAAACATTTTGGGGGCTGAAATGCACACCTGCAAACTTGGATAGAATGCTTCAAATTTTGGGACCCCAAAATTTTTCTAAGTGTTGGAACTCTTAAAACCTCAAAAATTTTCTAAGTGTCCAAACTTCAAATTTCTTCTCTTCTACACTCATTTCTCTTCGATTTCTCAACTATTTAACACCTAATTAACATCTTTAATTACTTGTTAACTAGTTTTAAAACATCAAATCATCTCTTTGATTCTCCAAATTAAGCAACAACAAGTAGTTTCTCCTACTTTTGTTACTTAATTCTTGAGTCCAAATTCTTTCGTGCTTCTTCTTCCTTCTTTTCTTGTCTTGTTTCGTTGATTAATTTCTTGATTCAAGTCCGTTTAGAGTCTTTCAAGTCATCCTTCTTTCAAGAGTCACAAGGATCCATTCCTCCACAAGGTTAGATAACCTTGAATTGATTGAGCAAAACTAGTAAGACTATCAATTTGGGAAAGAAGCCATAGTAGGTGAGTTGAGAGCTTACATAATGAGTGGCGTGAAGATTTTATTACTAACTTGTTTGCTAGTTTTGTAGATACAAAAGGAGGTATAAGGAAGGATGTCATCCATAGCCTCAGAATCTTTTGAAGGGGAATCTTATGAAGGCTATGATTGTGATCATGAGTTATATGATTGTGAGAACTTCTACTTCAAAAATGAATGTGAAATGAATGGGGCTTATGGCTCTTATGACGAACATGAAGGAGTAGAAGTATCTTATTGTAAATACGATAGTGAAGATGAAGAGTATGGGGATTCTCATATTACACACCATGGTGATGAAGACGATGTAAGGTACGATGCTTTCTCCCATATTTCTTATGAATCATTTGAGGAAGATTGTGATAGAAGGGGATATTGTGAAGATGAATTACCATCCTTGTCTTGTGCTACTTTCTATCCTAGTCGAGGGGGTATAGATGTGTGGGTGCAACCAATTCGAAGACGTTGTGTGAACCATAGGAGAAGAACATCCTCTACTTCTTGGAATGCAAGAACCTATACTTCTTATTCTCCGTATAATGTGACTTGTTCTCCTTATGGTAATGATGTTGGAGGTAGAATTGAAGGATCAATAAGCCATGAAAGTAGAGTGAAATCAAATGAGCCCCTTCCGGTGAGGGATCTTGAATCTTTAAGAATTAAACAATTAGGGGATGCCATACAAAGAGGAGTTGACAAGGTCATTCGATGGGTTGCCAATCTTAATCCCGAGGAGTTACAAAAGATGTTGAAGAAAACTACTCCTCATGAAGATGAACCTACTAAGGAGTTGAACATGGAAGTCAAAACATCCACACCTTGTGCACCAAAGTGGAAGCTTGAAGTGAAGGGATCATCTAACCCTTCACAAGGGATACTTGGCGCTTGTCCGAACTCCAATGAAATTGAGAGACAAAAGATTGAGAGGAGTAAGGGTGTGATAAGTGACAACTCTAGAGTGGGAAAAAGAGAGGGTGTGTGGAGTGATGTGAGAGGGTTGTCACAACCTTATACTAACTTTTGTACCCTCTCTTCTTTTTCTAGTTGTCTTAATTCTTGTGCAGGTATTCTTGGAAGCAAACCTATTGTGGAACCTCAAAATGTGGAACATCATGAGATGGTTGAAAGATTTCAAAGGAAGCAATTGTGCTCAAGTGTTTGTAACCAAGGTGAAGGCAATTCTTCCTATGATCTACAAGGTAACAAAGCTAACTCTTGCACTTTATTGAACTTGGAAGATCATTGTGTGGTTAGTGGACAATTGAGTGTAAGTGATAGCTTGTATATGTGTGAGCTTAAAGAGCCTTTACCTTGTGATGATCTTGATGACACCTTGTTGCATGATGATGATGCCATTGTTGTGAGTGCCCAAACACTAGTTGATCCTATAGATGACTTGATTGATTCTTCTAGTAAGATCGATTTGAGTCCATCTAGTGTTAGCACTTGTGACTTGAGTGAAAATGTATTGTCATGTAATGGGGGTAGTCAAATGCTAATTGGCTATAATGATGGTAATCATGTGTGTGATTCTGTTGAGCTTGATATGCTACCAACTAGTCTTTATTGTGGTATTGACCAACTTGCTTGTAATGATGACCTACTAATTGAGGAGTTGTGTGATGTGATAAATGAACCTCAATTTAGTAATGGTAATGATATAGTTGGTCATGTAGTTAGTCATGTAGGATCTTTACTTAGAGGTGATGATTCCTTGGGTGTTGATTCCATTTCTAATTTTTGTCATAAGAATCTTGAGGTGGAGTATGAACTTAGGGATAATCCCTTATTCAATGATGACATGACTAATGTGAATGATGAAGATAGTGGTGTATCTTATAATGTTGGAAGTGTAGCCACCCTTGAAGGCTACCAATTGTTTGAAAATCCACTATGGTATGATGACACACTTTCCAAAGACGAAGCTCTCTTCTAGAAAGATGATAGTACGTCTATTGGAGGGGTTAGTGGTCAAAAGAAAAGGGGTGTATGTTCTCTAATGACCTCTTCATTCTTGTGTGACCCCATTCTTGATCAAGGCCTTAATGCTTGTGGATCAAAGGGTGATTCTATATGTGGGAACACCTTGAATGAAGTTCATTTAAGTAACACCTTTCTCTACTACCTCTTTGCATATGATGATGTCCATGTACGTATGGAATTTGTTTTATATAGAGGTAGGGGTTTCTTGGGTTGGTCCATTTGTTGTTGTGACCAAACTATGTGGGTCTTTCCTATCTTTGACCCCGGTAAATCCTCATGGGTGTTTGAACCCTCTTTATTCCATGATATTTCTCACAGTCGAATCCTTTGTATGTTCTACAATGCATTGATCTTATTTGACACAAAGGATAGTTGGTTGTATTTCAAGTATGTGCCTCCTTGGCAAGTTGGTATGGTTGGTAACCCATGTGCTAACCCTCATGCTATGAGGATATGTTTGTTGTTTGTCCTTCTCATATTCTTGCAAGGTTCGGATTCGAGGACGAATCCTTTTGAAGAAGGGGAGGATGATACAATCATGGTTAGCTTGGAGCATATTAGGAGGGGCTTTTATATATGGATGATAGCTTAGAGCCCGGAAAAAGCCATGGAGCAACAAATGTACAAGGCCATGGGCGATCAAGATGTCATTTGGGCAATCAAGAAGGGCCCTTATGGGTTATTTCGAAAATAGTCACTTTTGGGCTATTTTTGTAATAGGCTATTTGTGTAAAGACAATAACTATAAATAGTTGCCTTAGCCATTTTCATACTTAGATTATTGATGATTGAATTGTCTTGAATAGACTTGATATTTTAGGTTAGGATATTGATTGGGTTCAATTCAAATTATTAGTTTAGAATGAGTGATTAGGGTGGATTCCCGAATTGCTTGTGTTATCTTCTTTGCTTAATTGATCATCGAGTTATCATCTTGTGGATTCAATTTGGTTTCTCATGCATTTGATTGAGTTCTCTTCTCCCTTGGTTGATTGTTGATTCAATTAGCCTTTCTTTCTTCTATTCTCATCTTAATTTCTTCTAATTCTCATCTTAATTTTTCCACTATCTTTATTTTGTGTTGTTGAATTCTGTATTTCCGGTATCGATTTTAGTCACTCGATTGAGATCGTTATCACCAGGGAAGGCTTCCCCTGTATACCACCTCTACTCCCCCATATACGGCTCATTCGGTGCTGTCAGCCCATAGCCCCTAGTCCAGATTGGCAAGGTATATGGAGGTTTCTGAAACCATATACAAACTCTCAATATCTCAATATGTGTGCCTAAAAACTATTCGAGTCTAAAATTAGTAAATAAAGTCATGTCTAGCACTCTGGCCTAGCTGAGTCATCGTGTCAAAATCAGTAGAAATCATGTCTAGCAATCTGGCCCAGCCGAGTCTAGTATTAGCTCAAAATTAGTAGGAGATTATATCTAGCACTGTGGCGCAGCTGAGTCTAGTATCAGTGTGAAAACGTATCACAAAATCCCTTTTATCTCAAGAAAATCCATAAAACCAGTTTAAATCTGTTTACAACCATTTATACTGCAAAACGGGCCCTCAAGGCCATTGTAACGACCCGTTAAGTCATTTGAGCACTAAAACCTTTTTCCTATAAAAAGACTCTTCTCTTCAATTTTAAATGGAGTTTAGAACTATTCGTTTAACTATAGTTATTTAAATTGGTGGGTACTTTTAGATAATTTATTTAGTTGATAATTAATGGGCCAAGACTATAATCCAGTTAACGATCTATGGCATTTGGCCCATTTACCAAAGTGGATTAAAGTTAATAGAGATGAGACTTTTGAAAATAAAAAATAAAACTAAAACACTACAGAGAGCACGTTGTCTGCCCTAACGAGGATATAAAAAAATGAGCATTCTAGGTAAAATATTTACCCAACCTTTAACCTTTGTATGTGTACATCTTTTATACTGGAGGGGGAAGGCATCAATTATTATTAATGTTATATTGATTATTGTGTGAGAAGCTCAATTCTTTAAGTGCCAAAAAAGTCACTACAACATGGAATTTTGGGTGGAAATCTAGGACAAATAATCATGAAAGGTTGAGATGGTGGTCAATTGTGTGTCTTGATTGTGTAATTGTAGGATAATCATTATGGGTTGAAGAGAATTAGTACTACTTATTACTTGCTGCTGTAAATTGACGGGCAATTCTGATATGGAAAATAAAGTATGGATAATGATTGGTTGATGAGATGGGTAGAAAATTAATTGATTTAGCCAATGATTGATGTAGTGATTTGTTAATGATTGAAAATAATTAGGAATGATAGAATGGAATTGTATTAGGTTTAGGTTCTGTATAAGATCTTTCTAGTTGAAGTTACTGGTTACGTTATTAATTGTATTCGATTTAGATTTTCTTATGGTTATCACATTAGGATTCAAGTTTTGACATATTAATATAGGTAATTAAATATTTGGTGTATTATATTGTATAAGCATTGTTAGATTTATGATAATTGAAGAAAACTGAGACTTAGCCCTAGACTTGAAATTTAGGAAATATGAGGTTTGACTTATTAATTGAAATCAAGGTGGAAACTTGTTATAAGTTTGAACTTGTTTACTTACGAATAATACATATTTGATAGATTGTGAATGTTTTAAAGCTTTAAGGAAGGAAAAGGTGAAGTCTTAAGGATTCGTGGCACGTGTTTTGTATTTGAGGTATGTTAAGACTTTCTATACTTCGTTGAAGGATGTTTTGCTAATAAAAGATTAAATTTTTAAAATAGAGAATAGATAAGAGAGAAATATAGGGGCATCATACCCGTGGTGTGACGGGCATTGATATGAATACTGGGTGTTATAAAAGAGAAAGTTCATTACTATATAATTCGAGGATTGTGATGATTCTTCTGGTCATCTTCGCATTTTTTCTTTCTTTGTACTGTTAGAGCTTTCCTGTGGATGGTTGTCGACATAATGCCAAGTGGAGATTTTTTTTTCTAATTATTGGCTTTTATGGAAATATACAGTGATAATCCTTTAGCAAAGAAATATCTATGGATTGGCGTGAAATGAAGACAAAAGGCACAAGCTATTTTGGAGTAGAGACTGGTTGGTCTGATTAATGTATTACAGAATGTGTGGTCTGATCTAGGTATGACCTTCTCTATGGTTATAATGGAAAAAAGTAGTGTATCTAGTGGATTTTTATGGAGCGAGACTACTGAGGTAGAGAAACTGACTAATGAAAATAGATCTAATGATTAACAAGTGTGAAGATCGATTACTTGAGCTATTAGATGTTTTACTTATTCAAGAATAATAGATATCAACATTGCATTCAACTTCAAAGGACCAATAGTTTATACTACGGACACTCGAGTAAAACATCAGTTATAAGGGCATTTAAAGTGGTAGATTAATGATAAGTATTAACATATTCAAGTGGTGAGAACATCTCAAAGAATTAATTAAGGATCGATAATATCAATTGAGACCAAGAGGAGTTGATGTTGGGATAATGAGCTTGTGGGTAAAGTTAATTTTAAGCGGGTACGCTTGTGTGAAATTATCTCAGAATGTTAGTAGAAATCTATGTGCAGTGATATATTACTTTTACAGATGTGAACAAGTATATTGGTGATTTGCGATATTATATCGACAACAAAAATTAATTTCATGAAGTGACCAAGGCTACTAGATACTTTTGATGAGAAGACTTTATGATGAGTTGTACTTGTGATGTGACTACTTTGGAAGTGTTTCTAGTTTTAAGGTTTAAGTAAGGAAGGAAAGTCTTTGAGGTACCTAGGATTTGCAGTTTATTACTACTCTCATAATTGGCTAAGTTTTTGTGCATAAAACTTATGGTATTTCAAAATACTCCCCAAGTAAAAAATTTCTATTTATGATGGTAAAAGTGATCGGGAATTGAATATGACAAATGGAAAATTATGACAAGAGTATTTATATTGATTTGGAAGGTTAGGAGTTTATCTCGAGGAAATAAGACTCGAATTCAGAATGACGTGATTACTTGGATTTTGATCAAGTTATGATGATGTTATCATGTGTTAAATACGGTGTAATTATTTGAGTATACGTTAAAAATAAAGTCTACAAGCATTTTTTTTTCAAGTATTATGATAAGTTTCTTGGTGATATTGAGGTTGGTAATCAACTAGATTTATATTTCATATGATGGATATGATATGATTGAGGGAGGAAGTAATTCATGGTGTATTAATGTGAATGATTTTATGACATTCGTAAGTGGACGGGATAAAGTTAATCGGTAAGAAGAATTACATTTATGGTTTGGATCTAAAATTAAATTTTCTACAGTAAGACTACATTTATGATAGTAGACTATGTTGTTTGATCTGATAGGAGGGATTGAGAATGACTATTACAGGTGACTTGAGAGAATTTATAACAAGGCATTTGAATGTCCAATCTTTGGCCAATAGTTTTATGAGACTAGATATTTCAAAATCTGGTAGGGTTTTGGTTTACATGGAGACGAGCTTGTTCTTATTGGAGCAGATTCGGGCTCAACAGTTTGATAATTAGAATTTATGCTAGATTTAAGACAGGGTGTTATGAGGAGAAACCAAGGAGGTAATTTTTGATGATTAAAGAGTTTTAAGGATTAAAGGTCGTGTTTCCATTCCTCGAATAGGTGAGTTGACTAGGTTGATCATCAAAAAGATCCATAGTTTGAGGTATTCTATTCACTCGGGGTTTACTAAGATGTATTGTGATTTGAAGTAACATAATTAGTGGTATTGGAGGAATAAGAACATAGTAGACTTTGTATATTGGTGTTTGAATTGTCAATGAGTGAAGTATGAACACCAAAAGCCTGAAGGTATGAATAAAAGGATTCTCATACATGAGTAAGAGTGGGAGTGGATCGCTATGATTTTTTTTGTTAAATTTGCTATGAACCTTGGGTAAGCTTGATGTTATATGGGTCATTGTGAATTGATTGACCAAGTTTGGGAATTTCATACCGGTTTAGACTACCTATAATTCAGAGAAGTTAGCCAAGATTATTTCTGGTAGATAGTTTGCCTACGTGGGGTGCCCATTTCTAGCATTTCAAATTGGGGCACACAATTTACATCTCATTCTAGCGATTTATACAGAATGAGTCGGGTACTCGGGAGGATCTTAGTATAGCCTTTTGCCCTTAGACTGATAGTCAGTCTGAGCACACTATTCAGATTCTTGAGCATATATTGCGAGCATGTGTGATCGACTTTGATAGTTATTGGGATCAGTTTTTACCTTTAGTGAAATTTTCCTACACCAATAATCATCATTCGAGCATTGATATGGAATCATTACTTTATACTGTAGGAGATGCCATTATCTTATTGGTTGATTTGATGAATTTAAGGTTAGGATGTGTGGCATAGACTTGTTAAGGGAGTCCCTAGGCAAGGTCAAGTTGATTCAAGATAGTCTCATGACTTAGAATAGGCATAAGATTTATGCGGATTTAAAGGTTTGTGATTTGGAATTCATGATTGGATAATGAGTTGTTAAAGGTTTCACCCTTGAAAGGTGTGATGAGATTGGGAAAAAGGGCAAGTTGAGTCCGAGGTATATTAGTCCTTTTGCGATTATTCAGCGTATTGGTAAGGTGGCTTACGATTTGTCTTTTCCACCTGGTTTGTTGAGTGTTCACTGTGTTTTTCATATTTTGATGTTGAAAAAGTACCATCAGGGTGGTTCTCATGTGATTCAGTGAGATTTAGTGTTACTTGATGAAAATATGACTTTTGAAGAGCTGATAACCATCTTGGATAGGAAAATTCAGAAATTAAGGTCGAAGGAAATTACTTCAGTAAAGGTTCAATGAAAGCATCGATCTATTAAGGAGATTACTTAATAGACTGATCCAGGCATGCAAATAAGATATCCTCAGCTTTTTTAGCGTTCAGGTATTTTATATTCTTTACCGTTCGAGGACGAACATTTGTTTAAGTGGTAGATGATGTAATGACCCATTAGGTTGTTTTGAGCACTAAATTTTTTTTCCTATAAAAAGACCCTTCTCGTCAATTTTAAATGGAGTTTAGAACTATTTGTTTAACTATAGTTATTTAAATTGGCGGGTACTTTTAGATAATTTATTTAGTTGATAATTAATGGGCCAAGTCTTTAATTCACTTAACGATATATGCTATTTGGCCAATTTACCAGAGTGGATTAAAGTTAATGGAGTGGATACTTTTGAAAATAAAAACTAAAACTAAAACACGACAGAGAGCACGTCAGCTGCAATGAAGAGGAGACAAAAAAATGAGCATTCGAGGTATAAAATTTACCCAACCTTTAACCTTTGTATGTGTACATCGTTACTATTGGAGGGTGAAGGCATCAATTATTATTAATATTATATTGATTATTATATGAAAAGATTCATTCTTTAAGTGCAGAAAAAGTCACTACAACATGGAATTTTGGGTGGAAATCTAGGACAAATAATCATGGGAAGGTTGAGATGGTGGTCAATTATGTGTCCTTATTGTGTAATTGTAGGCTAATCATTATGGGTTGAAGAGAATTAGTAATACTTGTTACTTGCTGCTGCAAATTGATGGGCAATTCTGATATGGAAAATAAAGTATGGCCAATGATTGGTTGATGAGATAGGCAGGAAATTAATTGATTTAGCCAATGATTGATGTAGTGATTTGTTAATGATTAGTAATGATTGAAAATAATTAGGAATGATAGAATGTAATTGTATTAGGTTGAGGTTCTGTATAAGATCTTTCTAGTTGAAGTTACTGGTTACATTATTAATTGTATCTGATTTAGATTTTCTTATGGTTATCACATTATGATTCAAGTTTTGACATATTGATACAGGTAATTAAATATTAGGTGTATTATGTTGTATGAGCATTGTTAGATTTATGATAATTGAAGAAAATTGAGACTTAGCCCTAGACTTAAAATTTAGAAAATATGAGGTTTGACCGATTAATTGAAATCAAGGTTGAAACTTAATTATAAGTTTGGAATTGTTTACTTACAAATAATGTATATTTGATAGATTGTGAATGTTTCGAAGCTTTAAGGAAGGAAAAGGTAAAGTCTTAAGGATTCGTGGCACATATTTGATATTTGAGGTATGTTAAGACTTTCTAGACTTCGTTGAAGGATATTTTGCTAATAAAAGATTAAAATTTTAAAATAGAGAATGGGTAAGGGCTAAAGATGAGTGTATTATACACGTGGTGTGACGGGCATTGGTACGAGTACCGGGTGTTATAAAAGGAAAAGTTCATTACTATATAATTAGAGGATGCCAAGGTATATGTGCATTAGCTGATGTATTATTGACTTGGTTGCTTTTGAGTGTATTCAAGATTCTTCATTTAATCTGTATATTTGTGATAGTCAAGGTGAATATATTTTCTGCTAGTTATTTAATTGAAATGAGATGAATCATCATCCCCTATTCCATTGATATTTTATCATGCACATGCATTGACATTGAGTTTGAGTGTGAGTAAAGGTCGAGCACGTGGAGATCGCCTGTGCTACGATTGATTCTATAATTATAAGTTGGGCACATAGAGATCGTCCGTATTGGGGATTGATTGATTTTGTGATAGCATGTATAGACCATCCGTGCTGGTATATTGACCTCGTGAGTCCCCCATGAGTCAAGAACTCTTGATGTATTGTCGAGGAGTATTATGTATATACGATTGAGAGATTACTAGACATTGAGATATATCATCTCATCACATTGCATTGCATCATATTACATCTTCCACACTTACTTGATTATATGCTAAACTAATGTTTGAATATTTCGTGCTAATTGATTATCTCTGCTTTAATAAAACCTGACTGTTGAGTATAATGTAGACTTGTTAATTTAAGAATAATTTCTTACATGAGTCCATTCACCTTATTCTTCGTTGTTGGTCTATGATACATACTGGGTAGACATGGTTTTGTACTCATACTACGCTTGCTGCACTCTTTTGTGGTGTAGAATCAGTTCCGAACACTAGCGCATCTCGTGGTGCTTCCCGAATTCGAGCTTGGATTATTTGGATTTGTGGTAAGCTGCTTGGCTATTCTGCAGCCCACATCTTCATCTACGTTTCATTTATTTAGTCATTTAGTAATCATACAGGGTATTGCATTCAGACTTGTCATTTAGTTTTTAGACTTGTATCGTATTGTAGAAGCTCTTGTACTTATGACACAAAATCTTGGGTGGTATGTCAGCTTTTCCGCATTTTATTTTGAAAGATTTCATATTTTTCCTGTCTATTTACTTTTTCCTTTAATTTATTAATTATATTCGAAAAATCTTTTGATTGGCTTACCTATAGGTTGGGAACATAGGTGCCATCACGACTTGTGATTTTGGGTCCTGACAACCATGCAAGGTTTCAGAAAAATCAGTGATAGTCAGTCCCACAACCTTGTAGTAGTAAAATCAATGCGGAAAAATCTTTTCATGATAATGATAATATGCTCAAATACAATCGATAGCTGAACAAATCACGATCAACCTACCATCCCTGCAAAGGATCAATTCGCTCTACAACATAGATAACTAGCTCATAATTTCAAATCGATGTTCGGGACTCACAAATATTCCCTAAATATCCCACCGTCTATGGTCCAAAGGCGTACATAAAGGGCACACGAGGCCGCAAGGGTAATACTATCAAACTAGCTCAAATACTAAAGCAAACGTGGGAAATAAGAATGGACAGAAGGAAACCAGGCAAGGTTTGGGGTGCCAAACTAGTAAACCCAACCCAAAGATGCTAAATAGTACAATTATATTCTATACAAGAAAAGTCTAAGGTAGGTAAGCCATAACCTACCTATCGTCCGCCAAATAGCTGCTGGAAAGCCATCGCCCGAGCCCAAACTACTCTGAGAAGCCCCAAATAGCAAGAAAACTATTAAGAACAACCTCTACTCTTCAATACGAAGCTAACAATACCCATAATGCCATATAATTTAGCTGGGTTAAAGTTTGAGTCAAAAGTAGGCCTGTGGGTCCTGCAACCCAAAGTCAAAAATGAAAGTGACCACGAGGTTCCCAACATTGCCAGGAACTCATTCTTAGAAAATGAGCATAGTTCGAGCAAGAGAGGGGCCTTAAACAGCCCCAACTCCACAAGAACAAAGAAGGAATCAAAATGAGGAATTACGGAATTAAAGAGAGGAAAAACTTGCAATCGAAGGAAAAATATCAACCACGAACAAGAATTAATCACCCCAACGTTATAAGATGAGCTCACACAAAATTGTGGAGCTTAGAGCTCAAGAAAATGATGGAAGTTCATTTGGAGTTTGAAAATGAAGGAGAAAGAGTCTATGTGAGCTGCCAAGCGCCAGGCGCAGGCGCAGTCCAAGGCGTCGTAGGGGTGGCACCGCCATAGCGGGTGAGAGAGTTTAGGCGTGCCCCCTGCTAAAGCCACTAAGCATGGCACCCAAGGCATATGTGCGGCTTCATAGGTGCGTCAAAGGCACCACCGCCGCGCCTGTACCAGAAAAAGCAGCTACCAACTATAACACAACACAAAACCACTCCGATTGCACACTCGGTGAACATTTTGAACCTCGCGAATACAAACCAAAGATGCTACCTTACCAAAAATGGAATTCTGGACTTAACGAAATTAATGAAATTCCCAACGGAGATTATTTTGGAGAAAAGTGGCCCCACGCCAAACTAGCCAACTTTAACCAAAATGGAACCCAATAGCCCAAAATGAGTGCAGGAGCCTCGAGACCCAAACCAAAGGTCCCTCTAGCCCAAAGTCGACATTTTAGAGCTAACAACATTGATAGAATTTTCATCCGAGGCTGTCTTCTCTGAATGTTGATCAAAGTCAAACTTCTAAGTTCAAGTTGCCTGAAATCTCACAAAATGAGATAAAACCAAACCGAAATCTCTCAAGCCCCCACTAAAGGTCCTCTTGGATTGGACTAAGTGGCAATCCTTACTGTGGAAGCAGACCTTGTCATTCTTCTCCTTCAATGCCAGTGGATAAACTAGGGTTGGAATGCTCTTTTATCATGTATATGGATTACTTGGTTGATTACCTGATTGCACTAGTCTCATAGCCATCTCTTTAGCGTCCCGCCATTCCTTCTTGTAGGAAATCTAACTCATTCTAAGGTAGAGCTCTTAGAGTCCTACTTAAAGTTAAAGGTAGTTCTTTAGTTAAAACAAGGAGAGCAGAAACTGAGGGAAAAAAACTATGTTCTTACGCGAGATGGGAATAAAGACCAAAATCCATGCTCCGGAGCTAACAAAGCTGTCAAATTTGATTCTGAGCACGCTTGCTAAGAATGTTGACTAAAGCCAATGATTTCCTAATTTAAAGTTCTAAAATAGGGAAATGGTCATAACGACCTAACGAATGGCTCGGGCACCAAACCACCGGTCCCATCAAGTCATAAATAACTTGGGGCCACTATAGGTAAGCTCTAACAGTTCAAAGAAGGTGAGAACACAAACATTACCGAAAGGGTCATTACATGATCCACTACTAAAAGGGACTTTTGTCCTCGAAAGTCAAGAAAAGAGAGTACCTGAAGGCATAAACAACTGTGAATACTGAGCTCGCATCTCTCTCTCGGTCTCCTAAGCAGCCTCTTCAACTGAACCTTAACCACAGGAATCTCTCTAGACCTCAACCTCTTGATATCTCTTGCTAGAATGGCTACTTGCTCCTCAAAAAAAGTCAAACCCTCATCTAAACCCTCATCTAAATGCAATGAGTCCCACTGTAACACATTTGACTTATCCGGAACATAATGCCTCAACATAGATGCATGGAAAACTGGGTGAATAGCCGGCCCAAACAAGACTTATTTGTTACCTGCTTATTACTTTATATAAACTATTGGGAGTAGCTATTTTCATTCTAGAGCTGTTGACAGGGGCTTTGCCGGCTGAGGGCTGATTTTTAAGTTGAGATATACTTGTTTGTTTTCTTAATTGTGTATGGTTGCTATGCGCCATTGGAAAATAGTTCAATAGGGTCGACTTTGGCCTAAGATTTGGCATTAGGTGTTTGTTGTGGCCCCCGAGTTTGGGTCGTGACATCACCAGGAACTCATAATGGCCATAAATTTCCTGGATGCTCTCTTAAGGATGTCATAAGCCCTAATCCTCAACTGGTGGTAGCCTGACCTCAAATCTATCTTAGAGAACACTGCTACACCCTAGAGTTGATCAAACAGGTCATCTATATGAGGCATCAAATGCCTGCTCTTTATAGTCACCTTTTTAGCTGCTGATAGTTACATAATGACAATATAGACATCACTCAAATGCATACCATTGTATATAATATAGAGGTGCTTTGACATCAACAGTAGATGATTGAGAGAGTCAAGAAAGGGTAGTAGAAAAGATCTAAGCCTACTACGTGTTCTAGACAGAAACCCAGGGTGGCTCCAAACCTTGATATTCTGGGAGACCACCTAGGACCCCACTACAGTATTCCCAGGGTAGTAGGTTTGATTACTTTGGGTGGTCAGGTCCGGGTTAGAGCTCACAAGAATTAGGCTCGCAGCAGTATAATGTCCTAGAGCAATTTAGATTAGTTGTGCCACATTGTGATACATGAAATAAACACATGCCAAGAGATTCCATCAGGGATCCAGAACATGCATATTTGTGGCCAAGAGGGTCATATACCAAGATATTTTCCATTTAATAACCAGTAAGGTTCAGCAAAGATAGACGATTAGCAACAAGATCATCTTTCTCAGTATATCCTGTAAAGCATGGTTCCCAAATTTTATCAGGTAAAGGTCAATGCCAAGAAGGAGCATCTAGTTTTTGTTGTGGCCAGAATTGCACATATACACTATAGGTCATCAAGATTCATAGTCTTTGGCAGATGTTATGATAGTTATATTGGGTGGTTGCTCCCATTATGATTATGTTTTGATAGATCCAAGATATATATTATCGTATGTTACCCTATTTAGTGCGGGAAAGTTATGTATAGTACCAGATTATTGCAGCAACCTTTTATTGTGTCTACCCCTATTGGAGACTCTATTATTTCTAGGAGGGTTTATCGAGGTTGTACGGTAGAGATAGTTGGCTATCAAACCTTTGCAGACCTGATAGAATTATAAATGCTTGACATTGATATTATTATGGTCATAGATTGGTTGGAATCTTGTTATGCCAATGTTGAATATCGAGCAAAGATTGTTAGATTCAAACTTCTAACGGAAGTAGTTCGAGAGTGGAAGGGTAAGGAGACAATGCAAAAAGGAAGGTCTATTTATTATCTTAAGTTAAAGAAAATGATCATTAGAGGCTGCATATACCATATTATTTGAGTTCAGGATATTGATGTTGAGACATCGACTCTTTAGTTTATTCCAGTGGTTAATGAGTTTCCAGATGTATTTCTAGATGAGCTTCTAGGTATTCCGTAGAATGGGAGATTGAATTTTTTCTATTGATACATTACCAGATGTTCAACTGATATCAATTCCCCATATAGAATGTCACCAATAGAATTGAATGAATGAAATGAACTACTAGAAGATTTACTAGATAAGGGCTTCATCAAGACTAGTGTGTCACATGGGGTACACCAATGTTATTTGTGCATAATATAGATGGCACATTATGAAAGTGTATAGACTATCAAAAACTGAATAAGGTGACTATAAAGAACATATATCCACTACTAAGGATTTATTGGTTTTTAACCAACTACAGGATGCCCGATGCTTCTCAAAGATTGATTTACATTTAGGGTACAACCATGTACTTCTTTGAAAGAGTGATATTCCAAAGACAACCTTCAGGCTCAGATATGGACATTTTGAGTTTCTTGTGATATCTTTGAATGCCTCAACTATATTTATGGACATGATGAATAGTATCTTTAGGCCATTCTTAAGCTTGTTGTCATTGTGCTTATTAACTATATTCTAGTATATTTTTTTCAGAGACCAAGCATAAAGACCACATCTGAGCAGTGCTTCAGGTACTCTGAGATCAGAGGTTTTATGCTAAGCTCCCAAAGTGTGAGTTCTAGTTGCATTATATGGCCTTTTGGGCCTTATTATATCAGATGTTGGTATTTAGGTTGATTTAGAGAATATTAAGTCCGTGAAGACTTGGCGTAGACCCACGATCATGACATAAGTTCGTAGTTATATGGGGTTAGCAGGGTATTAAAAAAGATGTATAGAGGGATTTTCATTACTTTTAGCACCCTTGACAAAGCTGACTCAAAGGCAGTTAAGTTTTAGTAGACCACAGCCTGCGAGCGAAGCTTTAAAGATATGAAAGATAGATTGACTTCAGCACCAGTTCTGACCTTAACAGAGGGGCCAAAGGGCTACACAATGTATTATGATGCTTCAAGCGTTAGGCTAGTTTGTGTTTTGATGCAACACAAAAAGGTAATTTCTTATGCTTCTAGACAGTTACAGAAGAATATGAAGAAATACCCGACCCACCATTTAGAGTTAGTTGCATTTATTCATGCCCTAAATATTTTGAGGCATTACTTGTATGTCATTAATGTTGATATTCATACAGATCATAAGAGCCTCTGGTGTATTTTTAGATAGAAGGAGTTGAACCTACGACAACGCCGATAGCTTGAATTATTTAAAGACTATGACGTGGATTTCTTATACTATATAGGGAAAGCCAATATAGTAGCGGAGGCCCTTAGTCGTAAGTCTATTAACAGTCTTGTAACATCCCGTATTCTGCATATACTAGTCCTATTCATATATCACTTAATATAGCCTTGTTGTATAGGTGAGGGACCGAGTTTCTTATATGAGCAGTGATAGTTTAATGTGTATTGGGAGGTGTTGTAATGCCCTATTCAGTTCAGCACGTAAACGGCCAAGTTAACCTCGACAAAAGTATTTAAACTCGAGATGGTAAGGTTGTATTTGAGTAAATATTTAGGGTGAAGTTTTAAGTTAAAGCAAAAGGGATTAGAAATTAGAAAATAGAATAAAATAAGTGAGCTGCTTGCTTGACTTAACTAAGCTAGTAGGTGACAAGTAGGTGCATCACCTACTTTGACTTATTGACCAGCCTAAAGAACTAGGTAGGTGCATCACCTACTAAGACTATTTTGACTAGCTTAGAGGGCCAAGTACACCCATCACCCACTTGAATAAATTCTGGCCCAAAGAAGTGAAAGAAAGGGAAAGAATTGGCAGCCAAGGCCCAATAAGGTTAAGTCCAACAAAGCCCATGTAAAATGGCCAAGTAGGTGTATCACCTTCTTGACATTTTGTGGCTCAAAATGAGCAAGGAAAGTCGGCCAAAGCAGCCCCCCTTTAAAGGGGTTAAGACCAGCTCATTTCACTCATTTTAACTTGAAAAAAAATAGATTTTAGAAGTTCTTTCTTTCTCTCTCTCTTAGCTTCACATAGCAGCCATAAAATACCATTAGGGTTCTTAAGTATTCTCCCTATTTTCAAGCTAAGTTGAAGGGGAGTTCAAGCTCTTGAAGAAGTACAAGTTGGAGGACAGATTTTCAGAATTTAAGGTAAAGTTACTGCCCATTTTTACCCCTTTTTATATGCAAGTTTGATGAAGAATTCTGTATGTGTTTGTGTCAAGAACCATGGGGTAGTGATTGGAATCCTTGAGTTAAAAATACTTTCTTATTATGTTGAAGGATGTTTGGGATTGTTTTAGGAGCGGTTTTATGTGTATATATTTGGGACAGCTTGGTGGAACTTGTAAAAGGGTGTGTGAAGTTGTATTGAAGTATGGAAGGAGGGTGTGGTAATACCCCACTTAATTGGGTGTTATGTTAACTTGCTGCCTGCACACCTTTGTATGTTGTTTGGTATATGTTGTGAAGTCGGAAGAGCTTCAAGGGACCTTATGAGAAGGTCGTACAGTATGTAGATATGTTTAGAGGAGAAGAGGTGAAAGGAACACTCTTGGTTTGATCAATTACGAGCTTACTGCCTAGTTACTGATTTAGTGGGATCAAGTAGCCCAAATTGGTTAACTAGCTACTAATACTAGTTTTGCCACGTATTTCATTGTAGATAAATAATCTGAAAGGGGGAAGCTTAATTCGTTGTAATATCCGAGTTACACAACAAGGTATGTAAGGTTTCTCAGTTTCATATTCCTTGGCATGAACTCTTATATTTGTGTTGTTACCAACGAAGTGGGTTTCCTAGTAAAGGTACTTTCAACAGCAAGCTTTGTGAGTTATTCTCTAAGCCAAATGAGGTTTAGTGTATCATATAAGCTCCTAAATAGTACGTTGATGTTACGTTTGCTCCTTATATCATTGTTACTGCCTTAAGTATGGTTCACATGTCTTCTACTACTGGTCCATAGTTTTGAGCTCAATAAAGGTTACAACCACCAATGTAACAATCTCAAAGATTAAAGAAACTAAATGAAGTAATCTGTATATGTGTGGGTGGTAGCCCAGGGGTGAAAGCCTAGCATGGGTCGATCCCTATTTGTGTACTTATGGGTGGCAGCCTAGGGGTGAAAGCCTAGCATGGGTCGATCCCAATTTGTATATTTATGAGGGCAGCATCCCAGGGGTTAAATTGCCTAGCATGGGACTCCTCTTCTACCACTGATCAGTTGGTCACGTGTATTACATGCCTTACAATGATCATAAAGCAAAGAAGAGTAACCAAAGAACGTAATATACATGATTTCACAAGTGTAAGCAAATGTGATCTTCTGTTCTTATTTACATGTTTATGCACTGATACCTGATTCTATTTGAGCTCTTGTTTACATATGGGTTACTTTATGCCTTACATATTCAGTACATTCTCTCGTACTGACGTCCCTCATGGGGACGCTGCATTTCATGCCGCAGGCACATGTACTCTGGCTAGTAGACCTCCCCAGTAGGAGCACAGGACACTCGGCTGCTGTTGGTGAGCTCCAGGTTGATTCGGGGCTTTACCGAGTCTTTGGTATATATTTTGGGTATTGTATAGTTAAGGGTAAGGCGGGGCCTTTTCCCGACCTAAACTAAGTTTGTCTATCTTGTATAGGCTTTGTAGACAAATGTTAAAGTAAAACTTAGTTATGTCTTTGCCCTTAACAGTTGTGGCCTCAATGGCCAGATCGTGTACATAAGTTTTAGGCCTATCTATGTTGGTCTTGTTATTCAGGCAACTTATCTATAGTCAAAGCTTCTTAATTGTCATAGTTATATGCATGATGAATCACAGGTTATAAGTTGGTTCTCTCGGGCCTTTAGGGCATCGAGTGCATGTCCGTCTAAATGGAATTTGAGGCGTGACAAAAGTGGTATCAGAGCAGGTCATCCTAGGGAGTCTACAAAGCCGTGTCTATGTAGAGTCTTGCTTATGGGTGTGTTGTGCAACACATCTATAAACAGGAGGCTACGGGACATTTAGGAGTTGTCTCTTTTTCTTCATCTCTTAGATCGTGCAATAGAGCCAATGTTATAGGTTTATCGTATCTAACATTTAAATTGTTTTTATTATAGCAAAAATGCTGGTTACTAGGAAAAGTAAGAGTACTGGTAAGCAAGTAGATGTGGCTACTGGAGAAGGGACCAGCAAATCACCACCTAGACGAGCTAATCAAAGTGAGGCTCAACTGTCTTCATCATGGACTTTCTCCACTCCTCCGTCTCCAGAAGAGCTAAGGAGGGCAGCAGCACCCCAAGAACCACCGGTTAATGCTACTGACCAAGATTTAAAGAATGCAGTCCAATTGTTGACTCGTATACTTGCTGGTCAAGGACAAGGGCAAACAGGTACTAGTGGTGCAAATAGGGAAGCTAGTGTGCGGATACGTGATTTCCTTAATTTGGACCCTCCATCATTCACCGGGTCAGATCCTAATGAAGATCCGCAAGACTTTATTGATCAAATCCAAAGGACCTTAGATATTATGCATGTATCTGGTAAGGAAGCAGTTGAGTTGGCAACATATAGATTAAAAGGTGTGGCTATATTATGGTACGAAGCTTGGAAACAATCTAGGGGTATAAATACACCTTCAGCTAAATGGAAAGAGTTTAAAAAGGCATTCCTTGACCATTATCTGCCATTGGAGATTCGGGAGGCCCGTGCAACTCAGTTCTTAAATCTTCACCAAGAGAATATGAGCGTGAGAGAGTATAGTCTCAAGTTTAATTCTTTGGCCAGGTATGCTCCTAATGTAGTAGCTACTATGAAAGATAGAGTTCATCGTTACGTGGATAGATTGGATTCATTCCTGGTTAGGGATTGTACTATTGCTGCTTTGAACAAAGATATGGATATAGCAAGGATACAAGCTTTTGCACAAAAGATGGAGGATCAAAGGCAAAGGAGAAGGACACAAGAGTCGGAAAGAGGGCAGGCCAAGAGGGCCAGATCTATGGGCCAGTTTACGCCATCCCAAGGTGAGTTTAGGCCTCGGTTTTCTAATAGACTGTCTAGGCCATCATCTTCCTACTCTACAGCTAGCGCTCCACCTCGGTTTCAAGGGTCTAGGGCTAATCAATTTGGGCAAAGAAGTGAGAGTCAAGGCTCACAAGTAGCAGGGTACCAAGAACAGGGAAGTGCGACCCAACCAAGACCTCCTAGACAGTCTTGTAAACAATGTGGAAGAAATCATCCAGGTATATGTCGGCTCGGAACAAATGTTTGTTTTTGGTGTGGTACACCGGGACACATGATGAGAAATTGCCCTCAAAGGGGCATGGGTAGCATGGCACAACCTACTGGATCGATTGCTGCATCATCATCATCGGTGCCTTCTTTAGGTAGAGGGCCACAGGTGCCTGCAGGTCGTGGTAGAGGTGGTAGAGGAACTGCTAGTTCTAGTGGAGTTCAAAATCGTACATATGCTCTAGCGGAACGACAAAATTTGGAGGTTTCACCTGATGTGGTTACAGGTACATTGTCCATCTTTTCATATAATGTATATGCATTAATTGATCCAGGCTCTACACTATCATATGTAACTCCATTGATTGCTGGAAAGTTTGAAGGAACGCCAGAATTATTGGTTAAACCATTTGAAGTATTTACGCCAACTAGCGAGTCTATTATAGCTAGAAAAGTCTATCGTAATTGCATAGTAACTGTTTGTGACCGTAACACATTGGCTGACCTTGTTGAGCTAGATATGCTAGATTTTGATGTTATAATGGGTATGGATTGGTTGGCTTCATGTTATGCCATGGTAGATTGCCGAGCTAAGAGGGTGAGTTTCCATTTTCCAAAAGAGGCAGTCCCTGAATGGAAAGGTAATGTTGGGACACCAAGAGGTAAGTTTATTTCTTATCTTCAGGCAAAGAAGATGATGTCCAAAGGGTACATATGTCATCTAGTGAGAGTGAGAGATATAGATGCGGAGCCACTAGATCTTCAGTCTATTCCAGTGGTAAATGAATTTTCTGATGTATTTCCCGAAGAGCTTCTAGGTTTGCCTCCAGAAAGAGAGATAGAGTTTGGTATTGATGTGATTCCAGGTACTCAACCCATCTCCATCCCTCCATATAGGATGGCCCCGGCAGAATTACGAGAATTGAAGGAGCAATTAAAAGATTTGTTAGAAAAGGGATTCATAAAGCCTAGTACATCCCCTTGGGGAGCACCGGTTTTATTTGTACACAAGAAAGATGGCTCATTGAGAATGTGTATTGACTATCGGCAGTTGAATAAGGTGACAATTAAGAACAAATATCCCCTTCCTAGGATTGATGATTTGTTTGACCAGTTACAGGGTGCTAAGTGTTTCTCGAAGATTGATTTGAGGTCGGGTTATCATCAAGTAAAAGTTAAAGAGAAAGATATACCCAAGACAGCTTTCTGAACACGGTATGGTCATTTTGAATTTTTAGTTATGTCATTTGGGCTAACAAATGCACCAGCAGCTTTTATGGATCTGATGAATAGGGTGTTCAAGCCATTCTTGGACGTGTTTGTGATTGTATTCATAGATGATATCTTGGTCTATTCAAGATCAAAGGAGGACCATGCTAATCACTTGTGGCAGGTGTTACAGGTTCTTCGTGATCGTAAGCTATATGCAAATTTTTCTAAATGTGAGTTTTGGTTAAAATCTATGGCATTCTTGGGTCATATTGTCTCTGATGAAGGAATAAGGGTTGATACTCAAAAGATAGAAGCCGTGAAGAACTGGCCAAGACCTACAACGCCTACGGAGGTTCGTAGTTTCCTTGGGTTGGCAGGTTATTATAGAAGGTTTGTTGAGGGATTTTCCTCTATTTCTGCACCCTTAACAAAGCTAACACAAGGCAGCCAAGTTCCAATGGAGCGATGCATGCGAAAGAAGCTTCCAAGAGCTGAAAAATAAGTTGACTTCTACACCTATATTGGTACTTCCAGAAGGCATAGAAGGGTATGCAGTGTATTGTGATGCATCGGGAGTGGGCTTAGGATGCGTATTGATGCAGCATGGTAAAGTAATAGCTTATGCCTCAAGACAGTTGCGGCCACATGAGAAAAATTATCCAACCCATGATCTAGAGCTCGCAGCGGTTGTATTTGCTTTAAAGATATGGCGCCACTACTTGTATGGGGTTCATGTTGACATATATACGGACCATAAGAGCTTGCAATATATCTTTAAGCAGAAGGATCTGAATCTGAGGCAGCGAAGATGGCTTGAGTTATTAAAAGATTATGATGTTGATATCTTGTATCATCCGGGGAAAGCAAATGTGGTGTCCGATGCTTTAAGTCATAGGACAATGGCAAACACCTATGGGCAGTCCATGGAAAGACAAAGAATAGCTAAGGATCTATACCAACTAGCTAGCTTGGGGGTTCGCCTTCTTGAATCTCAAGATGAAGGGATTATTGTTCAAAATGCAGCAGAATCCTCATTAGTAGTTGAAGTAAAAGAGAAGCAATATAAGGATCCTATTCTATTACAGCTTAAGGAGAATGTACAAAAAGGGGTGACAAAGGCATTTGAGCTTACGCAAAACAAAGTACTCCAGTGCCAAAACAGATTGTGTGTGCCTAATATAGATGGACTAAGGGAGAGAATTATGATAGAAGCACATCATTCAAGATATTCTATCCATACGGGCTCAACTAAAATGTATCATGACTTGAAAGGAGTGTATTGGTGGAGTGACATGAAAAAGAACATTGCAGAATTTGTTTCTCAATGTCCAAATTGTCAACAAGTTAAAGTAGAGCACCAAAAGCCTGGAGGTTATATGCAACATATAGACCTTCCAATTTGGAAGTGGGACATGATCAACATGGATTTTGTCACTGGTCTGCCTCGCTCATTTCGGGAGTTTGACTCCATATGGGTGATAGTTGATAGACTCACCAAATCAGCCCACTTCTTGCCGGTTAAGGCTACTTATACAGTTGAAGAGTATGCAAGGTTGTATATTAAAGAGATAGTTCGGCTACATGGAATCCCAATCTCTATTATATCTGATAGGGGAGCTGAATTCACCGCGAATTTTTGGAAATCATTTCAGAAGAGTTTGGCAACACAAGTGAATTTAAGTACGGCTTTTCACCCTCAAATGGATGGTCAGGCAGAACGTACAATCCAAACACTTGAGGATATGTTACGAGCTTGTGTATTGGACTTTAAAGGTAGCTGGGATGACCATTTACCACTTATTGAGTTTTCTTACAACAATAGCTACCATTCAGGTATCAAAATGGCACCTTATGAAGCTTTATATGGGAGGAAGTGTAGATCACCAATCGGATGGTTTGAAGTGGGTGAAACTACCTTATTTGGGCCAGATCTTGTTCATCAAGCTATGGAAAAAGTTAAGGTAATACAACAACGACTGGCAACGGCTCAAAGTCGATACAAATCATATGCAGATATTAGAAGAAGAGGGCTGGAGTTTGCTATAGGAGATTGGGTATTTTTGAAGGTGTCACCAATGAAAGGGGTGATGAGATTTGGTAAAAAGGGAAAGTTAAGTCCACGCTATATAGGGCCATATAATATTATTTGAAGAGTTGGCCAAGTCGCATATGAGTTAGAGCTACCCCGAGAGCTTTCAACTGTCCATCCAGTATTTCATGTCTCAATGCTTCGAAAGTGTATAGGTGACCCATCTCGTATTACTCCTACTGAAGATGTACAAGTTATGGGAGATCTCACTTATGAAGAAGTACCCATTGCTATTCTGGATCGCCAAGTTAAGAGGCTAAGAAATAAGGAAGTAGCTTCCGTAAAAGTACTGTGGAGAAACCAACAAGTAGAAGAAGTTACATGGGAAGCCAAAGAAGCGATGAAATCCAAGTATCCTCATCTATTTCAGTCCGATGAGAAAGGTGGAAGTGTCGAGTTGAGGCATTAACGAGTAAGTATAAGTCTATATATATTATCTGTCTAATAGTGGTACTTAACTTAGGCTTGAGCTTGTTTGGGCTGGTTAACTTTAATATCATTCGAGGAC